>MQRK01232305.1:20653-41324 GCA_001938485.1 Girardia tigrina | reverse complement strand
CAATTAGATATAAAATTTTATTTTAAGGAAATTCCAACTTTAAATACACTGTCAAAATGCAATTGGTGTGCTTAAACTGAAAGAAATTCCACGAATAAACTCCTGCACACCGATTTCACTATCATCAAAACGCTGTTGCAATTTTGAAATACGTTCACTTATTGAATTATACTTTTTACACAACCGATGGTACGACATCGCCAAATTTTTCTAATTGAGGTGAGTGTATCTACACGGTAGGAATATCTTCATAATTGCATGCTTCAGAACCTTTTTGAGTTGTTAATATTTCCATTTAGTTTTTTCACAAGCAAAACTTAAAAATAATGTTATGAAAAAATCGAAAATTAATACAAGCTTTAAATTATATTATTAATAAAATATATTTAAAAAAATTATATCTTAAAAATATCTTATTACAAATATTCTCCAATTTAAATGACAAAAATCTCATTTTAAAATGAAAAATTTCATTCTCTGTTTTGCGGAATTCGCTGTTTTGACATTCGCTATTTTGGGATTCGCTGTTATGTAATTCGCCGTTTTGTAATTCGCTGTTTTCGGGTATAACCTCACAAAATATTTGATCATTAATTATTTTTGTTTAAATTTTTAATTATTTTACTCTTTTCTTCAATTAATTTAATTCATTATTTAATTATTTCATGATTTATATTATCAATACAGTAGAAAACATAAACAAACATCATAAACAGTAATGAATTCTTCGTGAAAAACAAATACAAATTTATTGGTCTTGAATATTATCTAAAACAATTGCTTTTATATTCTTGTTCTTCTTTTTTTATTTAAAAGAAAACATTTGTTAATAGTTTTAAATATATCATTTTTCAAAAGCAATTAAATGAACCTTAGATTTGAAATTTTCGAAACATTTAATGAAACGTTAGTGTAAACTTATGTTATTACTTTTCCTGAACTCATTTTTCTTCGTATTGTATTAATTTTTATACCTCTGGTTTTTACAAAAACATGTAAACATAATGCAAAAAGTGAACAAGAAATTTTGAATGGAGATTTTACGAAGAAAAATCAAAATAATTGTCTCATAAATCCATTATAACGAGATTAGAATTGGGATCGACATTGAATGTAAAAAGCTTGAACAATTAAGGAGTTTCAAGTATCTAGACTCTTCTATCACAATGAATGCAGGAACGGAAGAAAATCCAGAAATATGATTGATATTGCAATCACAAGACCAGAATGAAGATCAATAATGAAATTGTCTTGGCAATATTTCTCTATGAATTCGAGAGCTGGTCATAAATCAGAAGAGCATAGATAAACTAAAAGCATTTAAAATTAAGAGCTACAAGATAATGCTGAAGATAAAGTAAAATGAAAAGCAAACAAATTTCTTTGTCTAGAATAGATTGACATAAATACAAGGTAAAAGACCGTAATCAATGAAAGAGATCCTCATGAGAAGAAAGCTGAAATTTTTCAGATATCTGAGAAGAAAAGAAGTATTCGAGAAATTAATGATAGAAATAAGAGTGGAAGCAGATATACCATGAAGAAGCTCAGAGACGATGTAAAGATGAGCTAAAAGAATGAAACAAATTGAACATGGAATGTTTGAAAAGAATGACTGCAAATAGAGAGCACTGGTGAAGGGTTGTGTATAATTGGCCTCACCCATGGCTTAGCATCTATGGTTCAAGTTCAATTAGGCTGTAACTGATATTCTTTTGCCTTTTTTTAGAATAACTCAAAATTAATTCTACAAATATTAGTTTTTTTTGTTTAATCTAAATAACTAAAACATCGTTTCTTATTTATGTAATAATTATTAATTTCATTTTATTATATTATTTATCGTTTTAATTATTTTTATATTTTGTCAATATAAATATTGAGATTTGATTATTTGTTTGTTTTCTTTTGTTGGTTACATTATTTATATTTTATGTAACGGATGAGCTCAGATAAAATATTTAAATTTGTTTACATTGGAAGAAAATTTTAACTGATTAAATAAATCAGTTACTATAATCAGAATTTAATATTATTATTGTTCATTTGATGATTTATTGTGTTTAATAATCCTTTTTATAATGAGTGTAGTTTATAAATAATTAAAATAATATTCTATTATAATATAAATATGGTTTTCCGGATCACTATAGATCAGTAGTTAATTTAAAAATTGCTATTGTTTCGCGGTTAGCGCAATGAGGCGTAATAATTTCTTGTGAGAGCTTTTACTATCGGATGAAACGCGTTCTCCAAACTCATTAATCGCTACAATTTTAGAACAGTCTCTCGTAGAGGGATTATTATTATTTGTAAAATCACTTAACCTATCGGGATTCTTGTGGTCCAAATTATTATTAATGGATCCCTCCTTATTGACATCATATGTTTACCATTTGCCGAAATTTACATCAACTTCAACATTGTCGATTCAATTACAAATTATTTATTAGAATGATTGCAATTGAACATCCTGAGAGATTGACTAAATCTCCTATTCGAATTTCATTCAAAAAGCCTAGGAAACAATTCCACTAGGCAAAAAACCCGAATTAAATCATTTTTAGTTTCAGTGGGTCAATTCTAACAGGCCAAATTGAAACATTATTCCAACAAATTAAAGAATTTCAAATTTCTTTCCGAGCTGTTAAGGATAGCATTTGACCAGTTATTACAATAGATAAATTGATGATCAGAGCTCAATCAACTCACTCCAATCGGATCCAAACTACAAAACCTCAACATTTTATTACACAGAAATAACGACTGATTGCAGAATTGGCGTGGAAGCGTTGTTGTGACGCCGTGGTGCTAGTTGGGAGCCCTGAGTGGTGGACAAAGAATATTTTTTACCTCATTTCAATGGGATTTTGAGAATCGATCACATCTATCCTTAAATTACCCCTGAAAGGCAACAAGACTGATCTTTGGATCGGAGGGAGTAACAACAGGCTCAGACGAAAATGTATTAAAACCTCTGATTGATGAGTTTATGACAATCGACCCGTTTCAAATGCTTCTTAAAATTAAAGCAAATGACGATTCCAGATTAGTATCGATGTAATCCAGAATCGGTTCTATACAAATATTTTTCGCCACATTCGACACCAAATTATCGATTTTTCCAGATCTCTCAATCGTTTCTGAAACGAGTTTCATTTGGTCGGTAGACTCTGACTCCTGACAAACGACACATCTGATAGATTTTAAATCAAACGTTTTTCCCAACTGTTCAACAACGTATTTTACAGTTTTTGAACACAAATAACGACTTTCGAACCATATTTCAACAATTTTTCGGCTATCGAAAAGCCAATTTCGTCTGTTGGAACAGTAAATAATCGCAACATTATTAAACAATCTTTGTACATTTAAAGTTTATTTATTAACCAGAATAAAACACAAGAAACATGAACACAGCTCTTTATTTTCAATTTAAATTTCATCATTTGTTCCTTCTTCAAACAAAATCAACATTTTTTTCCTAATTAATTAAATTTCTTTTTTACATTCAATTTGTTTTAAAAATAATCAAATTTTCACATTTTTAAACATGAACTTTTAATCTGAAACAATTTATTTTTACATAAAAATATCATATATTATCAATAAACAGTCTAGTGCAATTGAAATTTCATTGTTTATTCAGGCATCAAAGTCGTTAATTTTTAACAAAATCCAATTTTTTAAAATCAAATGTCACTTTAACGATTTACGAAGCTCCAATTTTTCTATTTCTGAATTATGTATTTTGCTCCGGGCCAAAATCGAATATTCTCAGAGTTCGCGAAGCAATGACAGTTGAAAATTTTAGAAAAATGAATGAAGAGATTGAAATAAAGTCCAGAACACTTAATACAAAATTTTGTAAATGCTAATAAGAAACTCATTTTCGTCACCTATGTTCACTTGACAATGGTCTGAAATGATCTCTTTCACCAACGGATAGTCTACATAACCATATTATCCGATCGATAAGTACCACCTCCCGGTACAACTCGATCCTGCAGCCCATCAGCAAAGCCGCCCCCTCTCTCACGCTGCCGTCCTCTCACATGAGATCTACTCACTCGTCCACAAAGTTCTCAACTTAGTCCGGCGCTCTCATTTGCCCTAGAATCTGAGCTCCTTGACTCCCATCGTCGATCGTCTCTATGTCCGCCACAATCGATCATCAGATTCAATGCCGTCCACGGCGGACACTTTGTACACAATTCAATCCCGTCCAGAATCCCTGCAACCCACCTTTTGATCGTCTACGACTCGCCTCTCAATTGCCTGTGCGTTGTACTTCCTCACGACTATTTTCTGCGTCAGGCCTAAATCGCTACGGCTGCAGGTTTTCAATCTTTTCCGTGTCTGCCTCGTCCCCAAAGACTATTTTTCTGCATCATGAGCTTCAGTCGGTTTAGCACGAGCATTGTCAGCGCCTCTTCGTGCCCGTCCTCGGCAATCATCACGAGAGGCTTCTTCTTGAGTTCGTTGTGCCGTCTTTCCAGACCTTCTTCATCACCGGTCGATCGGTCCCCGTTCGCTGAAATCGTTGCCGTCGTCGTCTCGAGATTTGATCCAGTCACTTAGAAATATTTCATCTCTGGGGTGATCCAATTGGCAATGATAGATTGTAATAAAACCACGAGATGAGAATAATATATATTTAAAAGAAACACTATCACCAGTTCCGATGAATTAAAACAAATAAAAAGAATATCACCACAAGATTTTGTTTTAAAGAGTTTGCCTTTGCAACACTCTAGTCATAAAACGGAATCATGGCCATAAACAATCTTAATAAGAATTTCGAAATATTAAAATGAATAAAAGCTAAAATCTGCTGTCTGATTGTAACACGACATAACAATCGTCTATTAGAAGTATTATAGTTTCAGAATAAAAACAAAAACTTAGTGTAATTTTATTCGCCATTTAATTCCACAATATATATTCTCATTTTTTGGTAAAAAAAACGATTTTAAATGTAATTTGATTTTTTTTATCAAGATTTTCTATTGAAAAACTTGAAACATTTTATTTTTCGGATCTCGATTGAATAAAATTGCCTCGATAAACGGACGGAGCGCCGCCTAGCAAAATTTCAAACTCCTGTCAATTTCCTTAAGGGGCGTTACAGAACCCTCCCTCTGAAATATTTTGCGGCCAAAAGTACAGTACAATAACCAAAGTAATCAAAACGAACATATTAAGCTGATATTAATTCTTCTACAACAAACAAAATAAATATCCATGCTAGTTACGTTGATTAGGCTTATGTCAATCCAACTCTATTAAAAATAAAATGGTACTAATTTTCATTATGGTTATCAAACCCAAATAGGTTTTATCCTCTCCTCTACCAATTACCTTCTATACCATATTTTTCCATTTATAAATGACAGGAACATTCTCTTTTTTTTCATTTGTTATTTGTGATGTATTTACTTAATTTTGGAATAAATATAGGACCAATATCAACATTTTTCATTCAGTATATATTACATTTGTATACAGTATTACTGTCAAGGTATTTTTAAGTACTGTTTATAGAAAACCTTAATTTTTCTTCATCAGATTTGCAACACTTCAAAAATATAAATTTCAACTTATTTTTAAAAAATTTTACTTTTTTTATATTTAGGAGACAATTTTCAAAATATATGAAATATGGAACACATATTTTAACACATTTTTTATTGTTTTTGTTTGATTCTTGATCAATAGAAGAAGTCATTAACGCAAAACTTTATTTCTAACAAACTATGATTTTTTAAACAAATTTTTGAGGAACAATGTTTCATTTTTAGCACCACTATTTTAAATATAAATATTGATATATATTTCTATTTAATTTATATTTTATACTTTAAGTATAATAAATTATAGTTTTTAATTTTTTTAAGGAAATTATATCCCAATCTGTTTTTTATGTATTCATAATTTTGTAACTTCTATTATAAATTATTTTTTTTAAAATTAACTCTTAAATCAATCAAACTATCAAAAAAATATTCATTTTTTACAGAAATTAAATTATTTTTTAAAAACTAACTTTTACGTATAGTAAACTCTTTAATCATTCGATCTATTGCAAAATATTCATTTTAATAGAACTTACATTATTTTAAAAATTAATTTTATATACAGAAAGTTTCTTTAATAGTTTCTTTTTATTAAAAAAATCATTTTAATTAGTAAACATTATTTTGACTTATCTTAACTATAAATATGATTTTCAATTTAAAAATTTCAAAAAATTTAATGTTTACCTAACATCCTCCCTCGTTTTTAAAATTTTTGAATTTTTCAACAAGTTGTCTACCATTTTTGTCTTCCAGCTTGTAAATTCTTTCACCAAAAAAAATCACCAAAAAACCCTTTAACATTCGTATTAAAATATAATTGTATTTCCGGTGTCCATTTGTATTTCTATTTGTAATTTGTATTCTATTGTAAATTTTATCAAAATTTTTATCATATGAAATTGTAATGTCTTTCCTGCCATCTATTAATATATAATACTAAAATTTAATTTATCATATATTTTTATTTAATATTATTAATTAGTTTGGTCAGTCCCGTCTGATGAGTCTTACTATAAATGGCCGCAGTCAGTAGAGTGATTAATATATTAAAAATTATATTAAAACTTAAAATTCGAATTAAAATTTCATTGCAATATCGATATATGTATTTAATTAAAATTCGAATTTTATAAATAAATTAATTTATGCAATTTAAGTTACTATGATGTTTATTATTAATTTATCCCTGAACATTGGACTCTTACCTAAAACGAACATGACATCACTGACATATATTACAGGACAGTGATTCACTGTGCATTTATTTTTTATTTAAAACGAACAATATTTATCTGGTATCTAAAGCAAACTATTTGATCATTGAACTATTTTTGTCTAAAGAAACATCTATATTTTGTTTTTGAAATATCTTCCTCTAAGAACTGTACAATAGAAATTCGTGGTATCCTTCTACTGCCTTAAAAATAAATAGTTGTCAATTTGACATACGAACAGTGTTTGAAACCACTTGACTTTTATATGTAAAGTAACCTATTTATTTTGTTTTCTTTATGTCTCCTTTTCTGTAACTGTGATTTATTGTTTGGAAATACTTTAAAATTACTTTTGTTGGGGCCAAGTATTAACGTTCGGGTCCATAAGAGAGCGCCCCAAAATTAAAGCTCCCAATCGTCAATTGTGGTCCTTCAGAGGAATTATTCCTTCTTTCGCAATTATTTGAATCACTTGAGGAACCACCGATGAAATAATTTGGTTGAAACAATTTCCCAAGATTCGAATTCATTATGTAATCGAGAGTGGTACTGTTCAATTCAACCATGGCGCTGATCGGCACACACTTTCCATGAATTCCAGAAGCAAAGTAAACGTAAATTCTACGTAATTACAAATCACTGTCACTTTCGTAAAAGCCAGTGGTCGATTTGACAATGTGTTCGATGATGGTTATTTTACAAAGCGTCGTTCCAATACTGTTTCCACAACTTTGAAATATTCTCATTAATTCATACCATTAGTCATGAATGTCTTCACAATTTTTAATAGGTTCTGAATTTTCGTCTGTTTCTTTGATATGTAATCTCCGATCAGGAATTCTTACATGATTATCTTCAAATGTCTTTATAAAATAATCCGCATTAAAAATATAGTCAAATGGAAAATTCATCTCTTCTCTAAACATAATTTATGTTTAATCGAATATATTTATTACTATAATTAAAAATCGATATTTTTTATATATCTTTTATTTATTATCAAATTGTAATTATAATTAATACATTATAACAAATAAATTAATCAGATTTTCATTTCCTTTTTTTTACATTTTTCTCTTTTCTTAATTAACAAAAGTAATTTTAAGTAAATTCTTTTTTTTCTTTCTTTTTTAACCGTAATAAATATATATATATATATATAAATATATATATAATTCATTGGAATTGGAATTAAATTCCAATTCCAAAATTTTATTTTTCTTTTTATTTCCATCTTGAACATTGTTAGATACTTCGTTTTAATCTTTCTGTTGTATTAATACTCTTTTTTGATTAATTATTTTTCAAAAAAGGCTTTGGTAATCCAAGCATTTTATGCATAAATCATTTTTTTGTAACTATATAAGCTTAGTAGTCCAACCTTAAGTATCGTAATCGAAAACCTTAAACCGTAGTATCTTAAAACTATGTCTATTTCGAATCACAATCCCTAACGATTAAAAATTTCATGTATTTGAGACTCTTTTAATGAAAAATATTCATAATTATATCCACACTAAAAATTTAGCTATATTTTATAAATTTAATCTTTTGTTTATCTTATAGGATATTAATTTATCAACATTTTGGAATCCAAAACTTTCCATTGAAAATGCTTTTGCAGAAACTAAATCTTCTATTTCTCTTGAAGTTTCTTATACGGAGAAGGCACGGGAAGCGTATATGATTGAAAAGCGAAGACTTTCAGCTGGATTTAGAGAAACTTTGGAACTGCAACATTTTCCTTTTGATTGTCAAGTATAATTATTGTAGTTTCTGTAACCATTTTTGTAATTAATTTCAGTTTATCAAATATTTTTCATTTCATTGTATAGGAAAGTAAAGTAGGGAAAACAAAAACATTTTAATTAGTTAATTGTTCACATAAACAATACTCAACTTGTAGCAAAGAACTATAATCTTGAAAAAATGTTTATGGATTAAAATTTTACTGTACTGTAAAGGTTGTCATTGATATTTGTGTCAATTAAAGCACAAATAAGGACTGAGTGCGAAAAATATTACTAACTTTAAATCTCTATAACTCAGACATAAATTCACAATTTACAAAACAACTAATCAAGTAGGCTGTTGTTTGAATAAATCAAAATAAAATTCATTTTAGCATTCATTTTTAAATTGCATTTTTCATGAATATGTCGTCAGAAACAGGAAGTCGCGAATTAATTATTCGTTTATTTCAAGAAAATCACCAATCAAGTCAGAACAAAATTGCCAGAAAGACAAAGGTTTATCAGAAAACAGTTTCTAACTTTATTAAAAACTTCAATGAGAACTTGAACGTTTCTAGAAAAATTCGTTCGGGAAGAAGAAAGGGTTTTTTGTGTACACAGAATGTAATGAAAATAAAGGCTCTGTTAGAGAGAAATCCTTGTCTATCAAATCGCAAACTTCTGGTAAAGGCAAATTGTAGCGAGAAAACAGTTCGGAAAATGAAACAGTCTGTGGGTTTAAAAACGCATAAAGTTCAAACAATACCAGGCCGAAACGCTAACAAGAACGTAAAGGCGCAGCAGCGAACAAGAAAGTTGAAATCTAGTTTTCTTGCAAAGAAAAAATGGTGCATTATGAATGATGAGACTTATGTGCTCTGCGAGATTTCCCAGCTACCTGGACAATAATTTTACTCTGCGACTAAGAGAGGAGGAGTTGAAGAAAAATTTAAAAGCACGAAAAAATCTAAGTTTCTCAAAAAAAATCTTGTTTGGCAGGCTATATGTGGATGCGGAAGATATTGGACCCTGGAAAACATGTAACAGATATTTTTTTACAAGAATGATTTTTTTTTCCAAAACATTCTTGTAATGATTTTTGATATTGGAAAACATGTAGGACCATAATAAAAGTGTTGTAACTTCCTCTTATAAAAATACCATATTACACTCCAAAGATACACAAGAAACTCGATTATCAAATGCTCAGTGTAATATCCTTATGATTGAACAGATTGATGATAATTTAATTTTACAAACTTGGTTTGGGAACATGGAGTTATGAACTATTTGGGGCCTTTTAGTGTCTCATTAAACGTGATTCAAAACCTAAAATAGACCTATAATAATGATGGATATTTGGAGATTTTTTCAACTCCTGTATACAAGATTCCTAATGAAAACTTTTACAAAACTTCTTGGCTTACTTTCAGAATTTATAATTTCTTGACATACTAAAAAGAGTTGTTGTTAATTCTGTTCCGCTTAGCATATCTGTAACTATACTTGTTTTTTACAAATGCATTTCGTAATTCTTTATTTAATTTGGGACATTTTTTATTTCATGAAAAATTTGACTGCTTCAATGACAATATTAAATATTATAATATAATAAAACATAAACTGCTTCTTTCTTACAACTCATAATATTGAGCCCCACGTGAGAAGTATAATACACAACCCTTAAGTTATCTCAAAAATTAGCATTGTGGTAATTGGATCTATGTGATCACGCCAATAAATTAATTTACGTAGAAACGTGACCTGATTAGTCCTGTGTTTTGGTACAACCGATACGGTGACCGTTTGGTTTGATCTCGCCTCGTCCGTGCCGCGTTGGCAATCGCGATTCGTTTGAATATTTTAGAGATCATATTTTTATTTTTAAAAAGAACGCTAAATCGAAAACCATATTTTTTATATATTTAATATAATAAAACAAATCTTTATTTTCAAAGTTTTTTTACAATTATCACGATGTGGTTTTGTATTTAGTTTTATCATAATTTTTGTTTAAGGTTTCATTGTAATTTGGTTTAATATTTTAATATGATTTTTATATTGTTGCAAGCATCAAATTATTAATTTATAGATTTATATATTTTAATATGAGAAACCCAATTACATTACACATTGTAATGTTTTTAGATTTCATAAGAGAACAATTTGATAATAATATCATTCACCAGGACTTTATAGTTTCCGTTGGGTCGTTGGGTCATGTTGTCCTCGAATAGTGAGGAAGAATGCTATTCATAACTTATTTGCTTATAGAGTTAAGTTATTAAATCTTGACCAGCAAGTATATTCGCATATGCTGATGATATCTTTATTAAAGATACTTATATTACAAAATACTAAAATTAGCATTTTTGAATTTGTATTTAAGATTTGTGTAAACAAAAATAAAGTAATTTGATTACGGTAGTGTTGAAATGGACATAATATTAGTAAATTTTGGTGAGGACATAGTTGAATAGGTGAAGAACTTCTAAAATCTTGGAAGTATATGGAGTACAAGTGGTAACTGTGACCAAGAAACAATATGATTAAAATACATTATTGAATTCAAAAATTATCAATTATTTACTATGGAAATCAGTTTTGGGTCATTACTTAAACCGTTTGTTCCCTTACACAATCTTTTACAGAATTCTTAACATGGATTATTAAACCAAACTGAATAAATATGGACCAAATTATTAAGAAGACATATTCTATCAATACCGGGTAGATCCCCATCCATCATTATTCCTAACTAAATATGACGCCAATCTTATATTTATGTCAATACCACAATAATCGTAGGTTCTTAATTGTTTCGTTAATATTTACAACAGTGATCCTATACCATTAATTGTTATTAGTATAATTTATATTTTAATTATTACATGTAATTGCTGTTTAATTATGGTTAATTATTGATAAAATTCTGTTTACTTAAGTATCTTGAAGCCATTAAAGTGATTATCAACTAACATTATCTATTTTCAGTAGAAAATTACAAGAATAAATTATAATTTATATTATATTTATTATAATATTATTATTTATATACCATTTTTAAAAGATGAAACATTTTATTTAAATAAAGAGAAACTTTACAAAAGTAATTGAAGTTATTTAACATTCATATAACAATTTTCCGACATATGTCGCAGCAATAATTTCAGCCTACGTAAAAAATGACGAAGTTTTAAAAAATAATTCCTGCTTCCTTTATGAAAGAGTGAGAAGTTTGTTTCCCATTGTTTTCATCATTATTTTTCATCCAATAAACCACAAAGTAATTTATTAATAAACTTTGCAAACAAAACAAATTATAAATTTCTGTATCAGTTAACATAATTACTTGGTATGAAGACTGTTCTTGTGGTTATGCAAGATTCCTTAAGCAAAATTATTTAGTTTTCAGATGTATCTAAATTTGATATAAAACATAATGTTCAATGACATTTTTATCTTTCCATTTCTTATGTAATTCTTTTAGATATCAAGAATTAAGTTAGGTAATAGTAGAAAAGTGAAACATTTAATTTTATATAAAAAGATCATGGTATGGCTGAACAATCAGATCAGTTCAAAGAGGTGATAAATCAATAGTTAATGTTTTCAGTTTCTGAAAACGATCTTGCAACGAATTTAAACAGTCTCTTTAATACCAAAATTCAGTTTCGATTTCTTAATTTAGATTTTACGGACCCTATTTTAACATTATCGATATTTTTGATGTTGGTATATACTTTATACAACATTAAAATTTTATTATGAAGAGAGATATAAAGATAATATGATCAAAATTTTAATTAATAGCATATATAATCTTTCCGAAACCTTTGCAAGTACATGCGAAGAACTTGACATTCATTGCAAAGATTTTTTATAATAATATATACCCGATGAAACAAAAAGAAAAAATTAACTGATGTTAAGTAGAATTCACACTAAAAACTAAGAATGATGAATGGAAATGCGTTAAAATTATAAAAAATTCCTTATTTAGAAGGTTTCAGAAGAATTAAGAATAACATTTATAAAAATACGGATAATTTTAATATATTGTGTCCATAACATCCATTGAAAGAAATTACATTACAGAGAAATTCAAAACTGACAATTTAGTGAAAGCTAAACTTGTGTAAAAATTTAATCGGCGTGGGTGTAAAATCTCGTACATTTCAGAGACATATCGTCATCTCGAAACACGGATTAGTGAACACTCACAGTCAAGCAGATCGAATCAGGTTCTTAATCACTGAAAATATTGCAAAAATATAACTTCTTCAATTTCTAAAGATGAATTTTCTATTCTTCAGCAGAATTTTGATTCATCTTATAAGAGGTTGTATTGTGAATCATTGCTGATAAGACACTAACACCCATTGATTAACATTCAAAATGGGAAAAGTAAAATAACCTCAATATTTAGTATCTTTAAATAAATAAATAACATTAAATTAAATAGTCAAATACTGATTGAATAGTCAACACAATACTTTATACTGCAAATGTCACCTAAATCAAAACTGATGGCAGAAATAATAATTATCATCAATGTAATCAAATATAACTGGACTTTCATCACTGCAAATGTTTCAAATCCAATTCTAGGAGCAGTTTTTTTAAGTTACCACAACCTAATAGTTGATACATAACTAAGAGAATCTGCAATTTAGAAAATAAAATGCATATTGATTTACAACCAGCTCAAAGTCTGAAAATGGGCTATATTAAATTAAAAGAAAACAAAAGAAAGACAAAATCAAAGGCATATTACTCAGGAAATAAGAAGGAAAAACCAATGCAGACACCAGAAACACTTACAACTAGAATGAAAATCCAAACAAGTCAAAATTTGCAAAAAAATTCATACAACAATAACCAAAATTGATCCGTTTACACAAACTAAGCCTTAATGAAAACTCACATAGAATAAATTCAATCAACGAAATAACAAAAAATTTCCAAAATTAACACAGAGTTATAACAAATGAAATAAAAGCAAGTCAGTCATCAAGAAAAGCAAACCGAAGTACCACAGACAAATAAAAACAAATTAAATTTTTTAGGAAACACTGAAAATAAATTAACAGCTTATAAATCGCAATTCTGAACCAAGTCACTGCCAATATTCAAAGTCGAACCAAAAATTATAAATATTCTCACAACCCAAATTTAACCATACTAATTACTGAATGGTCAAACACGATCAAAACTGAACATACTATCATAAAAAATAGTCTTCTAGTTTACGCAAACACCAGGCCACTGCCATTATACAAAATCGAATCGCAAAATACAATTTTTCAAGAGCACCTACAAACTAAATTATTCTTGCATTATGTTGTGAAGTATGAAATTTGTAGGCATGATTACAATAAATTCAAATAGCTATCATTCGACAATGACTTGACATTTTGTTGGATTCCCATATATCTTGGCTAATGAACACATCAATAAAACATTATTAGAATTATTGATAACATATTTTAATAATCAATATTTTAAAAAATGTAAATAGCAGAAATTCAAACTTTAATGAAGTACGAGTTATTACGTAAAACCTCAGAATCAAAAACCATGCGAAACATCAATAGTGTATTTTGATATAATGGCACTAAGCAACATACAGTCTCAAATTGGTTCAGGAAACTCATTAAAGGTAATTATAACCTCGAAAATAAGTCTCAGAGTTGCTTAGGAATGCAAAAGGAAAATGAAGAACTGAATGTAACCATGCAGTCGGATCAATCACGAATAGCTTATGATTTATTCTTAAAGTTTGCTGTTACAAAATAAAAAAATTGAATCATTTGGCTCTAATTGGTAAAGTGAAAAGGTTTGATAAATGGATTACAAATGAGTTGAATAAAAAGCAGAAACAGAAGTCTTCGGATGCTTACTTGATGATGCTTTCTCGTTATAAATTTGATCACTTTTTAATTCGAATCGTCACATGTAATGAAAAGGGGATCCAATAAAATAATTGCATACGTTCAGTAATCTAAGTGGACACGAATGAAGTACCAAAACATAGTCAAAGCACAACATTCATCAAAAGAAGCTGATATAGAGTGTTTGGTCGTCTGCCGCAGGTGTGACTTCGATCACAGCACATGTCTACTGCAAAACTAAATGGAAGGTATGGTGTGAAAACTCAAAGAAAACAGCGACGTTTGGTAAAAAAACTCGTTTTCCATCTTGCTACGCGTCAATGCAAAACTACACACTGCACTTAAGACAGTGACAAAACGACATGAACTTGAGTTGGAACTTCTGCATAGTCACACGTACTCACCACACTTATCCCTAACTGACTAAAATTTCTTCCCAAATTTCAACAATTTTTTGATAGTAAAAAAATTTCATTCCGAAAATGCCGTAAAAATGGTCTTCCAGGAATTTATAAATTGTAGCCCACCTCAACAAACTGCGATGGTTGTATATTTAAATAAAAAGACAAATATTTTTATTGATAAATTATCAGAAAACTTTGACTTTAGTTCGACAAATTTCATATTTGACGACCAATACTTCACTCGCCGGGCAAAAGCCATCTCTGGTTTGTCGAATAACATTAATTAAATATTATCATCTTATCAAATGTATCTATTTAACGAATCATTTTAAGGTCATTTAGAACAGAAAAACTGCGAATTTAATTATAAATTTTATAAAGTATTAGTATTTAGATGCACAAACAAAAATGTCATTTATCTTTTTCCCTTGACGACCAAATATATTATATATTATATTTCTCATTTACAATTTACTAACTTCATATAACCATAATTTGGTAGAATGGATTATATTGAGTTACAAATGTTGTGATATATAAACTTTTTGAAAATATAATATTTAATCGTTCTTCATTTTTCTTGTGTTTTAAAATTTATTATAATATTTTTGTTATTTAAACTTTTTGTTAATGTAATTATTCTATTTAATAAATAATTATATTCTTAAATCTTATTTACTTGTAACTCTAAACTTTTCAAACTTTCTTATTTATTAAAACTGTAATTACAATAATAATAATAATGATCATAATAATATACCGTATTTTTCTGAGAATACACCCATGAGCGTTAAATTGTCTTTATATTTTTGCTTCCAATCAGCGACAGAAAAATTGAAAATAATTATTTTAAGAAGGCTGTGAATTGTAAACTAAACATTATACATTTTTTATAAAGCTTTTTATGAAAAAAAGCTTTTTACGAAATCTTAGTGTGCAAATTAAACGTTGACATAGCTCCAAAAATTTTTATTTTCTAAAATTTTATTTCATAATTTGCGTATTTATTATTTTTACAATTTCAACTTATATTTTTACGATCTTTAAAATTATATACCATTTTCCGTTCAATTTGAACATTTTATTATTCAAATTGAACATGTATAAAATATAAAAACAAGATATGATAATAGTTTATTAATATTTTAACAACTAGTAATGAAAACTTGTTTAAGGATGAACATATAGCAATTCAGCTGCGCCGTTTATAATATTTCAAAGTTTGCTCTTAAAATATCCCGCGCAATCTGATGCCGTGATGTTATGCGTTTCAGATAACATCAGTTCAGACAACAATAATCCATTAGTCCCCAATCTTAATTTTGATCTAACACCATTCCTAATTTTTGAAAAAGCATTTTCAATAGGGTTAAGCATATAAGAATAAGGTGAAATGAATTTAAATTCCAAACTAAATTTTGAAGTTATTCTTTCAATTTCTTATTTTTATGTATTCTGGCGTTATCCATTATTAAACAAGCTTTTTGCATATGAAGAATATCTCTCAAATAGCAACACAGTTCAGTAATATATTCAGTAAAAATATTAGCATTGACGGTAGAGTTAGTAATTGTTTTACAATGGCCCATTCCTTTGATTGTCATACTTGCAATTAAAGAAATTGATCTACCTCTTACTGTTGGTGTTGATACTATAGCACGAGTTCGTGCTTCGATCTCGCATGAGATCTTTTTAAATGTAAATTAAAAGATGATTCATCGATAAATAAAAAATATTTGAAAAATCATTGTTGAAAAGGTTGTTAAACCATAACGCATATTCCTTTCTCAAAATGATTTTTTTGGCCGAATTAACTCTATCCAGCTCTCTATGGGAAAGTTTCATAGTTATTTTTAGCTCTTCTAGGCATCTATTAATGCTAGAAATTGATATCGAAATTTTCGGATCAGCTGCTTGCTCAAGCTTTTCTTTAATTTCTTTAAATGTAAACTGTGGGTTAAATGTAACGATCTCCTCAATTTTGTTTATATTATGCGCTGTGAGAACTATTCTTATTGAACCACCTTTTGCTTTGAGGTTAACAATATTGTGCTTGTTATATTTATTGACTATTACTCTTGTTGAATTATAGTTAATTTGAACGATCTCTGATGCTTCTAATATACTTTGTCCTTGTTCACAGACGAGTGTAATTAAGCCTTGACGTTTTTCATTTGATATTTTAGCATATGAAACTCTTGTTGGGGTTTGATTTGCAGGATTAACTTTCAAGACAGTATTGTTCGAATTATATAAATTCATTTTGATTTTTGAAAAAAGAGTGAAATTGCGTTAAATAAATTTAAACAAATTAATTTCTTTTTATATTTCTATATTTAATATTAACCCTAACTTATATATTATGTTAGTTATTAGTTAAAATTTTTGATTTAAATTTTTGAACAAAATGTTGCGTTTCATTGATAAAATGTTCAATTTGACCGGAAAATGGTATATTTTAAAATGTATGTTTTTATATCTTTATTTCCCCAACTAACATTTTCCATAACTTACGTACAATGATGTAATACTGCGTATATATTTGCATGATTACTGTCAAACATTTTCGGATTACACGCCCTTGGCGTTTGTTTGTAAGAAATCTTAGTTCCTTGTTACCTAAGTTTTCTGGATAAACGCCATGAGCGCATTCTCAGAAAAATACTGTAGTTAGTTTATAGTTCTATAAGACTTTCACATTATAATGTTCATAACAATTAAGGATTTATCGGTGTCTGTTGCAACCGATTATGCTATTGAAGAAGTCAAAATGCTTGAGTTACCACATGATCTTAGCAAATTAAATACAGTCGACGGAATGGAGTCTCAAGAATGGAATTTATACGAACATGTTGAAGTAAGACAAAATATTTACTAGTATATTTTTCACTAAAAATTTAATTATTATTCACTATAATTACCTTACACATGTGTCATAGTACATAAAACATCAGAAGCTAAGCATCTTTTATGAATCTTTTAAATGGTTGATGAAAGAGTTCGTGTTTAATTCTTGAGAACTGTAAAAGTAGACCTCTGAAATTGTTTGTTCGAACGAAAGACAGAGACTTTCTAGTTGTATTTTTGTTTACTTTTATGTTTATCGCAGAGAATCGAGAATTACAAAATTATTTAACTAGAATCTCTGAAACCTATGTCTTTATTCTATATGTTTATTGGCAATTACACAATCAATTATATAATTACTGTTTCAGGCAAAACCTTTCAACAATGTTGAAGAATCACTTGGTTTGACATTAATTAGTGGATTAACAACTTAAATTACTAATGCCTCACATGATACTTTTTCCCAATGATTTTTAAAATTACTGAAATATACTTTAAAATTATTTATTACAATAGTAATTTTACAGACTCTTATGTTCAGCATTATTAGTACTACAACTCAATAGCTCATGCTCACGAAACGGTTTACATAGACGTCGAACCGTATCTGAAATACATAAAGCGTTGCACTTATTACACACAAGATCGGAGTATAAATTCAAAGTTGTCGATTTATTACTGAACATATCCTGAATTTGATATGTTTTGGTTAAATCTCTTACTACAACAATTAATGTTAAATCAAATGATTCATCAACTTTGTTGAAAATCTTTCCGTGAAACAGTAAATGTATAATTATAATTAAATGACATTAAAATGAATAAGAGGCAAATAATTACAATTCAGAAGAAAGTCGAAATTTGAGTTTTTAGAAAGCGATTAAAGTACACATGTTGCGTCATTCAATGTTTCAATCAGCATTGGAAAAAACAAGTATTCTGTTTTACTTGAGCCTAGAAGAAATCTGAAATTGAGGAGATTATTAAAAACAAAGATTTCAACAATGGTTTCATACATTTTTTATATTAATGCAAGAAATGTTCGGTTAAATAACAGGTCAAATTTTACTATAAAAAATGCGTAAAATAGCTAAAATTGGGAATAAGTGAAGATGAATTTCCTGCTTTAAAGGAATTGGTGCAGAAGTAGAAAACTAAAAACGTCATAAAAACATGTAAAATATGCCTAAAATTTGGAACAGTGTAAAAATAACAAATGAATCGTCAAGCAGCTGACGTATTGATTTGTTATTCTTACTATAAATAGAAATATACAAAAAAGTACTGTATAGTCAAGCTCGCTAAAAAAAGAAAGATCTTTATCCAACTTGGCTACACAATAATACAAAGAAATAAAACAACCCTAAATACAGAAAAATGTATTAACTAACAAAACGGAAGGATATTAGTAAATTCAGGTTTTAGAATTTGATTGTTTCAATGTGCCAAATTCGAGAAAGATTAGAACGATAAATAAAGTTATTCAACACTAACGTTAATTCAGTTATTCTTCCAATAATCTGCGTGTCTATTTTAACTCTAGGCGCTGAGTTGAATTGATAAAAATAGAGGAAAACTTCTCTTTGTGGAACTTGATTTCGTACGTATCGTGGTACTTTTGAGGAAATTTATTGACACTGGTTGGCTTGTCTCAATAGGATTGTTATTATTTGTTATTTTGTAATTGTTTTTCCAACAAAAATTCCGTGAATTCTTGTAATATTCATGTTGCCTAGTGCTTCTTTTAAATTTTCAATCTTCTTTAATTTTTTTTATTGATTTTATTGTTCTCTGAGATCAATATTATATTCTAATTTAATATATTACTATATCATCACTATATGTTAGAGCCTTTTCTTTGGACGTCGAATGGTAACCACATAATTTATTTTCTTCTAATGGTGTTTTAAAAAACATTTTTTCATATTTTTTTGACTTTTCTTTAAAGAATGTTGAGTTTATTTCTTTTTGATTTTTTTATATTTTGTTACTACAGCTTTAAAATTTTAATTTCTTTTTCTAATTCTTCTATTTTCTGAAACGTATATTTCAAAATATGTGCGTTGGATGTTTTAATTAAATTATTGTCCTGTGTTTTGAAATTTTGTGTTTCGTTCTCGAATATGTTTTGTATAGCACATCTGCAGTATTGTAAATTTTGGGAATTATTGTTCTGAAAGGTTATATGATTGATATAATTTGGTATATATTTCGTTTGTTTATGCGAATGAGGTAATATGTTTGTGCCAAAATTTTGGTTGTATGACAAGTATTTGATTTTGTCATTAGACATGTTTTGAATAGAAGCTAACTATGTGAATAAAAATTTTTTGTAATTATTGTTGATTGTTTGTGAGGTGAGACAATGTTTTGTGTTGTGACACCAGTGTAAAAGAGCTAATTGAACAATTTAGAGTTTAATGAGTTCTTTTAACGGAAATAAATAAAAATAAAAGAAAAATAATAAATTTTAAATTAACGGTAAATACAGTTAACGAGATATCGTAATCACAATAAATAATAAATGTAAAGTAGGAATAAAATTCAGATCAGTTAGTTAAAGAAGAGATAAGAATTGAACTAACTTGAATGTATTCTGAAAACTGATTATAAAGAAAATTGATCTAGTTCGGTTTTATCACTTTTTAGTTTCAATGTTGAATTATCAAAGGATGCTGGATCTGCAGATATAGTTTAGGATATTTTTAAACTAGAAAAAAATGAAAAGGAGTCGAAACTACTGATCAAAGGATAGGATAATGGATTTTCGAGACCGAATATTTCGTAGTTTCTTACTGATTGAACACGAAATTCAATTTCATGGGAAAAATCCTTTGGAAACTGGCAAAATAGTGCAAACTAAAATATCCAATGAAAATAAATCCGAATAGATCAGAGAGCTGCAAACAAGATTTGAATGCAATAAATTTTCTATTCGTTATCGATTTAATAATCGTTTCTTCAATTAAATTATATATATATATATATATATATATATAT
>MQRK01232305.1:4401-18290 GCA_001938485.1 Girardia tigrina | reverse complement strand
TATATATATATATATATAATTATATATGCGACTAAATTAGTCACTACATTATCGGTTAATGGTTTTGTGCTATGTGAATCATTGTCTCCAACTGTAATATAAGAAGCCTTACCTTGTCGAAATTCAAAATTAAGTATCAAATAAGTTTAAAGTCATGGATGACCGCTTCATTATTTAATCAATAATTTTTTCTACCGAAAACTTTGTTTTCAAAAAAAATTAAAAAAATCTATTATGTATTAATCTCTTAAAATTCCGGAATTTAAGCTTGAATTTGTAAAATTTCATTTTTCCTACAAACCTTAGTAATTTATTATATCAGCTAGATGCGAAGATTATTCATAATTTAAACACTAATACTATAAAATTTAAAATTCTTTCTTTGCTAAAAAATATCGGTTCTTGCATCCATGTTTTTGAGAGTTTAACAACTTTTGATGCTGTAAAATTTATAAATAAAATTTGGAAAAACAAATATGTTAAAACAATACAAAAATGTTTAAAAAATATGGATTCCGTCTTCATACGTGATTGCTTCTTCTTCACGTGTGAACGATTTTCGGATTGGGTGAGATGAAGTTTGTTATGAAGAAATTAAACTTTGATAAATAGCAAAATATCCACATTCTAAATACTATTACTGGCGTTCCTTAAACACCAACGGACAATAATCGGACAATAATTCATTACAAAGTAACTAAATTATATTGTCGTTAGTCTATGAATTTGTATAGCATGAACTCTATTTTTTCCGTGACTGCACATTTTTTCTGAATTTATTTTGGTATTATATATATACATGTATCGCATTACTTCGATTAAACGCTACCCCCAATTGAACGCCGCATCAAATAGTACAAAAGCATATACGATCATACACAAGCAATCACCTGTATAATATATTTACTAATTAATAAGTATTTTATCATGTACTATTTGTATCTCATCCACGTCATAAATTTAATAATTCCAATCATTGTTTTCATCTGACAGAGTGGCATTCAAGGGAATATATGATATAGCTTCTCGCACTTGGCACATCAGTTCATCTCCAGCTGATTCTGCACCTTTGCCTTTTCTAGCTCAACTGAATAGGTCAAAATTAGATTAAAAGACGCCGTACACTTCGAAATAATTGATTATTATTTCTTGCGGCACGTTCTTCTAAGCTTTTTTTTATCCATTTTACAATGCGAGCCTTTCAAGGGGCACGAGGAATTCCTCAAGATTTTCTTATTTAATAGCTTTACGACCAACACCAGGAACATTTTGTCATTTTGAAGCTTTGTATGCTTGAATCAATGCATCGAGATCTGAAAACTGTCTTCTTGTCGCCACTCAAGAATCCGGTTTGGGTTTACACGAAACTGCGTTTCTAATAGACGATTTCTGTAATTTTTGCTGATCTCTTTTTGAAAGCAAATTTATATGGTCGTTTTATCGGTATTCTGTTCCATTAAAAATTAACCGTTAATATTGTGTATTTTGAAACAAATTATTATTTTTGAATAATGTTCTTTTTTAATTGTAATAAAATAAATGCTTTTTTTTAAACAAAACGATCTTCTAATCAGCATTCAAAATAAACGTCACGGCTGTAAATGGAAGTAATATGGGATATATTGTTTTGGAAAATCTGGTTATTTGTTTAATTATTAGGTTGCATAAAGGATGCTTATACATGGTAAAATTTAAATTCATTGGTTTCTCTGAGATATTTAAAATATAATTATTTTAAAATTTCGATTTTTAATAATAAAAAAAACAAATAAAATAAATATTCAAAGTAAAAAGTAATTTGATAATAACATAAAATATATAGAAGTAAAATAATCCGTATATAAATAACGCACAAAATGAAAATCAATATTTACAACATATTAATATGTATATATTAGAAACATTATTTCTAAAATTAAGAAAAATAATCAACGGGTTCTAAAAAAATATATGAACAATAAAAAATATTTTGTTTTAATATTCAAATTGTGGAGTGATTCTTTTGAAATAATAAAATTTGGAACCGCTTTTTCTTGTCTTATTAATTTTTTTAAGCGAAGTTATTTTATTGATGACCGCCACGTTAGATGACAATGAACTGGCCGGGATCGGAGCTCACAGTTTCCATGCATGATTTTGTAACTGGAAAATTAACTAAAACAATACATGTTTTTACATCTTCTAATGTCTTTATCACTCCTGAAAACGTTTTTATAGGATTTTCTTTACAATGTAACTTGCAACAAAAATAAAATTTTAAAAAATAATGTGCTCATTTCTTAAGAAAAACACATTATTGAGTCATTTGAAATGTCTTCATTAAAATATTTTTGATAATACATCATTTTGATTGAAGTTTTATTCAGAAGATGTTCTCAAACGACATTTTTTACAATGACCCGACATAGGCTTTCCATTCACGTCAAGGCTATAGAAATAACTTAACGACTTCTGTGGCAGCCATAATATTTAAAATGTATTAAAATGTAATCAAATTGAAAATAGCACACCAAAACATTATAGAATTACTTATTTATCATTATTATTGTTATTAAACAAATTCCTATCATCTAAATGTTAATTTTAATATTAAAACTAGGTGGAAAGCAAAACAATAGTAAATGATTGTAATATCGGTCCTCGGGAACGTCAGTTAATGGTTTTTACTTGTCGAGCCAGTCGAAGATTTAAATATTTTATTATCAATCATTTTATGATAAGCTCGATGTTCTTTCTATTGACTTTCACCAGTTTCTCTATCAATCCAAGCAATAGTAATACATTTTTTCGGTTGGCCTTGTGTATGACGGCCTTGTTGACGAGTGTCACTTTCAAAGTAGCAGTCAGTCAAAATTTACCGAAAATTCCATATTTAACTTATTTGGTAAGGTTTCCTTAAAAATATTATTTTTTATTTTATATGATTGTAAACTGCATTTACTAAAATATTATTTTTAATTATTAAAAAAAGATTTCAAAACAACTATTGTTGTTTTATTAATCAGAATTATCAAATAATAAATTTTCAAAAATCGTGTTTTATTCTTTTTAATAATCGATGGATGAAATTTACAATGGTGTCATTACTGGTTCGCTAGATTGTAACCAAGTCTCCACGAAACTGCCGCAAACTTTTTTCACAGATATATGTAATCATGGAAAACAGAAGAGGATTTGTGCTATTGGTTCTATATGCTCTGCTACCAAACAAAGAAGGAAGAACATACCGACGATTGTTTGAAGCCATTAAAGAATTGTGGCCATATATCAACCCGTCATCAATTTCTATCGACTTTGAACAGGCCGCAAGTGGAGCTATTCAGGCTGTGTTTCCAAATTGTGCAATCCATGGATACCTCTTTCATTTGACGAAGAACATGCGGAAAAAGCTTGCAGACAAAGGTCTGCTTAGCCGATATAACATCGATCCTGAATTCGCTTTGTCTGCCAGAATGATAGTCGCTCTCTCCTTTATTCCAATCGAAGACCTTGATGGGGCTTTGCAGGCATTGGAAAACGAAATTATGGAGTACCTCACACCAATAATAGATTGGTTTAAGCATGTCTACATTGGACGTCAAAATCGTAACCAGACTCGACGTCGTGCATTATTTCCTTCTCATATGTGGTCTGTCTACGAAAGAACAGTGGATGGAGATGATCGAACCAACAACTTTGTGGAAGCAGCACATCGAGGATTGCAAGCCGAATTCGAGGTGGATCATCCAAATATTTGTAAATGTATAAACAGCATTCGAGGTGTTCAAAAAGGACGTGACCATACAGGGGTGGCCATAAGTCGCTTTACCCAGTAAACTTGTGCGTGGTATATGCAAATGCCAACTTGCACTAACTGCAGATGTTGATGGCGACTTATGGTAAAGCGACTTATGGCAACCCCTGTATATATGAGCAAATCGTTCGTGGAGATCAGCCACCCGTAAAGTGCAGAAAATACGTCGCTGCAGATGCCAGGATCAGAACAATTGTTGGGACTTACAGAGAACGAAACATCATTGAGTACCTTAGATGAATCGCGCATAATTTTTTGATGGACTAATAAACACGGACTTTTGATTTAATAAAAAATGTTTGAGTAAAAATTATTTTAGTATGCATCTGTAGAAAACAGATTTTTTATAAACACGAAAAATGGGTTAGAATGGGAACAGTTGACAGAGCGCAAAAACGACCTCGCACCAAAACGGTTTCGCGCCAAAACGACCTGCGCGAAAACGTCCTGCTTCGTCTAAAAGTGTTTCACCAAATTCCGATTAATGAGACCGATATCCACAAGACTGCCATTACGACTCCCTTCGGGCTATTCGATTACACCACAATGCCTTTTTGTTTGTGCAATGCATCCCAGATGTTTCAAAGATACATATATGCCTTACTTTAGGGCACTGAAGCCTTCGCAGCCTACTACATTGATGACATCATCATAATTTTGGACTCCCTCGAGCAACTTGAACAACATCTGTCACATATAATGAGCCTATTACAACAGAAATCTCTAAAAATAAACAAAGAAAAATGCAATTTTAGAGCCACCGATGTCCAATTCCTTGACTTTATGATTTCCAAGAGCGGAGTCAAACCCATCAAGAAAAGAATTGACGAAATCACAAGCCTTAAAGAATCAAGCGATACAAAAGCGCTCCGAAGGTTCCTGGGAGCAGCAGTATTTTATCAATGGATGATTCCAAAATTATCCAAAACAATGACTCAAGTTCATGATTTGCTCTCTAAATCGGACAGAAACAAGGTCACACTGAATGCCTCACAAAAACAAGCGTTCTATTCAATCAAATAGAAGCTCAACGAAATCACCAATATGGAACCATTCGATCATAAAAAAGGATCTAATTCTTTGCACTAATGTCTCCAGGACAGCCGTGGGAGAGAGCCTCAACCATGAAATCAATGAGCGACTTGCACCGACAGCATTCTTTTCACGAAAGCTAACGGTCACTGAACAAAAATACTCAACCTTTGACAGAGAGCTGCTTGCCAAGATTTTCTTATAACTGGCCACCAAGAATTTCAAACATTATCTAGAAGGTTGTGCATTTAAGATTCTAACAACAGATCACAAGCCTCTCATATATTGGATTGGCCAAAAAGTCATTGCATTTTTGAGTACGTCCTAATAAAAGTTTGAAAATATAAAACGATGTGATAAAATTTAAATTCAATTATATATTCTGAAACCTTAATTTTCAGACTATGTTTATAAAAAATATTAATTGATTTTGTTTTAATTTATTACGTTACCGTCAATTCTAAATGGAAAATCAAAATGAACATATTCGTCATGTTTTGTTGCATTATTTTCGCAAAGAAAAACCGCTGTGCAAGCTCATAAGAAGATATGTTTTGTATATGGTATTGACTCCTTAAAACTTCGACAGTGTCAATACTGGTTTTCTAAATTTCGTTCTGAAAAATTTCATCTGAAAGATGCACCACGCTCCGGTCGACCGGTTGATGTTGATTGCGACAAAATAACAGCACTGATAAAATCTAATCCACATATGACGACAAGAGAAGTTGCAGAGACTCTGGAAATATCAAAATCAAGTGTTGAAAGTCATTTAAAGAAACTTGGATTCGTCAGTAAACTTGATATGTGGTTAAAACATGAACTGAAAGAAATTCATTTGGTGAAACGTATAGACGTTTGCGATTCCCTTTTGAAGCGAGAACAAAGTGATCCATTTTTGAAGCGCTTGATTACGGGTGACAACAATCATGGACAAAACGTGGTGAATCTGTCAAAACGATCCCAAAAGCAGAGATTCACCAAAAGAAGGTTATGCTTTCCATCTGGTGGGATTTTAAAGTAATTCTGTTTTTTGAACTCCTTCCGAGGAATGAAACCATCAATTCAGACAGATATTGTGATCAGTTGGAGAAATTGGCTCATTCAATTCAACAGAAACGTCCTGAATTGGTAAATCGAAAAGGAGTTGTAATTCAGCATGATAACGCAAGACCGCATACAAGTTTGACCACTCAACAGAAACTCTTATCACTGGGTTGAGAGGTTTTGCCGCACACACTATATTCTCCAGGCTTGGCCCCATCGGATTTTCACTTATTAATGATCACTGCAGAATTCCTTAAACAGAAAAACATTCGCCATTGATGATGACATCAAATCGTTCCTAGACGGCTTTTTTGCTGACAAAGGCAAAGGTTTTTATGAATCAGGAATAATGAAGCTACCGGAAAGGTGGTAGAAAGTGATTGAAAATAATGGAAAGTATATCGTGTAAAAATATTTGTGCATCCATGTCATTTTTCGATAATAAATATTTTAGTAAAAAACGCAATGACTTTTTGGAAAACCCATTATATTCAGTCCATGAATGAACCATCCAACAGACAATGGAGGCACATAAAATGCATTAATCAATTCTTGTTTCAGCTGCAATACATAAAGTTCTTTCAGAATATTGTTGTAGATTTCCTCTCAAGGAC
Organism: Girardia tigrina; assembly: GCA_001938485.1. Taxonomy (NCBI): domain Eukaryota; kingdom Metazoa; phylum Platyhelminthes; order Tricladida; family Dugesiidae; genus Girardia; species Girardia tigrina. The sequence continues at coordinate 11,804 of MQRK01232305.1, read as the reverse complement.
ATCCGAGAACCCGGAAGATCTGAATGAAATAACGATGATATCTAAATCTGATCTCATCAACGAGCAAGAAAAAGAGAAAAAGGATCTTCTCTCAGAAAATAAATTAAAAGTCAGAACAGAGGGAGGAATTCTAAAAGACGTAGCCAGTGGAAAGAAACGAGATATTTTACCCAGCAAGTTTCGCCATACCAAGTTTCAGTGACTGCATGACATCTCTCATCCCGGTGCTAACAAAACCATTGATCTAATCCGAGCCCGCTATGTTTTGAAAAGGATGAAATCAGACATCCGGAAATGGACCCGTGAATGTCACAAGTGTCAATCAACAAAAATAACCAGACAAACCAAATTGAAACTTGGCAAACTTCCGGACAGAGGCAGATTCAAAGTACTACATAGAGACATTATCGGCCCACTGCCGATGACAGAAGGTAAAATCTATTTATTGACATTCATCGACATGCATTCCTCATGGCCCAAAGTGATTCCTATCAATGATATCACATCAATCACTGTTTGCAAAAGTACTCACCAACACGTGGATCTCTCGCTTTGGACCACCAGAAATCATCATTACTGATCAGGGCAGACAATTTCTCTCGAGCCAATTCAAAATCACATGTGAGAGATTCGGAATCGAACACAGGCAAACCACCGTATATCACCCTCAGTACGACGGGAAGATTGAGCAATTCCATCGCTCTCTCAAAAATGCGCTCAGAGCACACAGTGAAACATGTGAACAGACGTGGATGCGCGATCTACCGATCGTTATACTCGGATTAAAAAACGCATCTATCACTGGTTCAATGGCCTCTGCCGCATAACTTCTCTATGGTTCCTCCACCAGACTTCCAGTAGACATCATCACAGACAACGAGAACCAGGAACACTATACAGATGACCGCGTGACACGAGCTATAACCGAATTCGGCATTCCAATCGTAAACAAGCAGTTGGCCCGCAAGATCTTTCTACAACAGGCTCTCAAAGACTGCAAATACATATGGATCAAGACCGATAACTCTGGCTCGCTGAAGCCACCATACGATGGACCTTATGAGGTACTCAGAAGATCTGACGACTGGAAAATCTTTGACCTAAAGATCGATGGTTGCACAAAGAAGGTTTCAATAGACAGATTGAAGCGAACATTTACTTGTCATGATACTCCGCATCTTATGCAGGGGTATATGTAAACTGCATTTACTTAAGTTGATAATATTATTTTTAATTATTAAAAAGAGATTTTAAAACAACTATTGTTGTTTTAATAATCAGAATTATCAAATAATAAATTTTCAAAAATCGTATTTTATTGTTTTTAATAATCGATGAATGAAATTTACAATGATTATTTATAATTACAATTATAAATTATAAATAATATATAAATTTATGATTAAATTATTTATCTTATAGATGTAACAATAAGTTACCTTAAAATTTAACTATGATAAAAATATTGGTTATTGTACATGGTGCGTTCAATAAGTACTAGACCTAAGGTATAATAGCAAATTTAAGTTTTTGGTCTGATTAAATAAATTAATAAAGGTTTAATTTCAGTAAATGTTTTTAATCGAACTCATTATGATTTTTATTGCGACATTTTGAATTTTCTTCAGTGCGACGATTTCAAATGTCGAATATCGAATTGTTACCAAGTTTTCTACGTTGCAGAGGATGACGTGCAGTGAAATCTACGATTTTTTGCAGTAGATTTAACTATATAACCCGACATTTCTGACAACTACCAAAAATTGGGTCAGAGAGTTAAAAGTTAGTAGCACCTCCGCTTTTGATCAAGGAAAATAAGGTCGACTACAAGACATTTTTGACAAAGTTGATGAAAAATCTGAGAAGATGGTCCAAGGAGAGCATCAAATTACCATGACAATGCTATCAACGTAGCTTAAAATCAGTGTTTGTACAGCTTATACCAAATTGAAATCCCTCGAAAAATCCTAGAAAACTTCGTACCCTGCTTTTTGACTGGTGAATCGATGCGAAACTGCTTGCAATGCAGTCAGAACAACTTGAACCTGCGTGACCTCCATAGTGAGACCTTCCTGGAAATTTTAATTACAGAGGATGAAACGCCACTAAGTAAGTATTTGCTGGAAAGAAAACGTGAGTCAACAAAGTGAAAACTGCCTGGTGAGAAGCCATCTTTGAAGAAGCGAATAGAGACAAAAAAATTAAGAAAACTGAAATTTTTCACCCGTTTTGTATAACTGTTTGAAGAATCTAATAAATTAAAATATTTTCTTAATAAATTTCAAAGTTTTTATAAATTTAAAACAAAACTAATTACAATGTACTAATGTACTTGTAAACCTACTTTTGTTTGCTGAAAAAATATTGAAAATATTGAAAAAACCAAAATTGGAAATAAATGCAGATGCACAAACACGAAGCAACAAGTAGATCAAAGTCACTGACTGTAACATTGCTGTCTGAAACAGGATTTAGCGGTAATTTTTCCAGGCGCAATGTATTTTGTGGAGCTATGTGACTTTAATTAATTTCAATGTTTAAATTTATTTGCATGATTAAATGAGATAAATATAGAAAGAATGATTACGTTGCACTGCAGTTTACTATTGTTGTAATGAAACATCGAATAAAGATTTTCAAACAATAATTGAGAGGAAATTAAGTTTTTCGACCCGAAGACTGCTTTCAAAACCTTTGCGATTAATATATTGGGAACATTTACACTTTAGTTTCTAGATATGTTAATTTGACAATAAGTTTTATTGACATATTCTTGCACAAGCCTTATGCGGACCGGATAAAGTCATAAATATATACGAATGTGATGCGCTGATCATGATTTAGAGACGTTTTTCTTTGATTCACATTATTTAATATTTAACTAATGTTATGATGCTGTTTCAACAATATTTTTGAACAGATACATTTTATTGTTAAAATGTTTATTATGTTCATAGGACAAAACAATTTTGGGGAATATTCTAATGATCATGTGTTTGTGTATTTGGCATGCAAGTACATCCTTATTTTATTTAAATAACTCTTCAAACGTTACAAGTATTATTACGCAAGTGGAGAACATCGAAAAAAATATTATTCCATCATTATTAGCATTTTATGGACTAGCTATACTTGTTTATGGAATCATAATCTATTTTGATGTAAGTTTATTATTTTAATTATCTGTAAACCTATTGTACATGTAATTACATTGTTTTCAAATTAAATTGTTTTCCATTAAAATGAAACCCTTTAAACCCATTGTGCATGTGTGATGTAACCATTTTTGAGTAAAAATAAATATTTTATACTCTATACCCACATTTTCATAGGTTACACCCAGTTAGAAATGTTAAAAACCCTGTGTATATACATATATATATATATATATATATATATATATATATATATATTCTTTTACTATAATATTTACAATGAAGTGTACCAGAAGTGTAAAATCTGTATTTTAAGGGGGAGATATTTAATTGTATTAGAAATAATTAATAAAATGAAAACAATCAAAATAATTTTATGTGAACGTTGGATACAGTTGATAAGATAAATTAATGGAATTGTTTCTTGTTGTCATGAAAAAGGTATTGTTTTATGTTTAAGAAATATTTGCTAAACCGATAAATTTATCTCAGTTTTATATCCAATTTTAATAAGCATTACCTCAAAATATGATAATGGGCATTTATAAAACATATATTTCAAGTAAAAGTAACTTACATTCATGTAGAGATTATGATAAAGGTATTCAAGTCTTTAAAATTAAAAGATATTTTGTATTCAGGAAAAAGATCTATAATTTAAAATTTACTGAATACATATTATTATATAAGTTTCTCTGATATCAGGAATTATCAGAGGATATTGTATGAGTTCCTACTTTAATTATATTAGTGTAGATTATAATAAAATGTATTTATAATAAAATTTAAATAATCTACTTACCTAATTTTGTGTCCCCGAGACTTATTTAGTCCTTGTTGACTAATTTAATAGATTGACTAATTTAATTAATTGACTAATTAATCCTTGTTGACTTATTTAATCCTTGTTTTAGGCCTTGATTAAAGAGGTCATCATAGACATAGTAGAAAAGTTAGCAAATATCATTTATTGCGCGATATAATAATAATTATAAAATAGATAAATATTTATTACGGCAATTTATCTTCCAATAATAATATTATCACTTATGGTGATAACGATAATTTAATCATAAATATTATATAATTAAAAGTTTAAAGCTCGTTTGATCATATTAACTAGAAACCGTTTTTTTTATCTTGTGGTCAATTCATGATGAAATCCGCAACACAAATTCGTTCGAGACAGATGTCATCGAAGAAATCATTGGCAACTTTACAAATATTCTTTTCCGATCCCACCACATCCAACTGTGCCCAAGTGCGACAGCTAAAGCATCAACTGGTATGGGTACATAACAGACAACTACTGACTGAAAAGGATTTCACAGAGCTTGAAGAGTCTTGCATTATTCACCGCTCAACCTACATATGATCGAATCCTTTACAAAAGTCACCAAAAAGGATGGATTGATTAGAAAGTTTTCATTAAATAAATTTCTTTTGATAATAATTCTTACGAAGAATAACAATTTCAGAAAACACTTTTGTGATAGGTTTTAAGGGAAAATCAATTTTTGTTACATTTATGTAATTATCCAAATTATTATAGTTTTCTTTTAGTTGTCTTTGAAGCACAAACGCAGCATTCGATACTAAATATTACAAAATGATTTATAACCTTTTGCAATAACCTTTAATACAAACTTCGTGGGCTTTATTGTGATCAAAATTTTAATTCTTGTAAATTCCACTTAATTACTCATTTATTTTAAAGGCAGGAAATCGGCGCAAGGAAATGTCCAACAAAGATGTTGAGTTTCATGAGGCTCTTAAGAAGATTGAAGCTGAAAAATTACATTGTGACGTCTGTTGAAACTTCTTTTGAATAACTCGGATTTTGTGTTCCATGAGAAAACCTTTTTATTAGATTTGAATTTTTATTTCCACTCATACTTTTATTTTTATATTAGAATGAAACTTTTAATAATGATAGCTTATTGAATTCACTCCTGAAAAACAATTTGTGAAATGCGTATTTACTGTATTTTATGTATATATTTCTTCATTAATTTAGTATAACACGTAAAAAAGAAAAGATAGCTAAATAAAAAGCCTTACTTTGTTTATAAAAATACTTTTTCTGTAAAAAATATTAAGAATATTATTTGCTGTAAAAAAATTACCTAACAGCCGAAAGGATTTTTATTTTAATTATTGAAGATGGATACAATAGGTAAAGGAAATATTATAAATTACTAAAAAGAGCTAACTAAAACGGATGTTTCAATAAGCTCTTTTAACACATGATATAAATAAATAAAAATATAAAAAAAATTAATTTAACTAAAATATATTAAAAAATATGAAACTAAAAGGAAAATCACAAACGTGTTCTGTCACTGTGAAACAGTATGAAATTCGATTGAATATAACCGATAATTGTTTTTAGATTCTGTTTGTTAATGGGTAGATGACTGCAAATATTAGTGTAAAAATCGGTTTATTCAGAAAGTAAAGATCGATGAACTAACTAATGAAATTATATTTGACTAAACCGATTTTTACTATCTGCTTTAATAAATACAAAAGTAAATAAACTACTTAATCTTATTATGTTATATTGTAGACAACAAACAAATAATAATTGGAAAATTAAAATAAAATAATAACATCTTGGTAAAAATTTTCGTATAGTGACAAACAATTGATAATAATAATTATCGTTAATATAACGTTTGTTGACCAATGATTATAGCAATTATTTCTGATAGAAAATTCTTTATGTGACTTTAGGCACAAATGGGAGGATAACAATTGTAGATTGTAGATTGTCAGCAAATTGTACGGTATTAGTTAGATATCGATCAACAGGAAACAGTTTAATAATAATCTGATACCAACTGACAGTAAACGACTCAACGATAATTAGATGTAACAGATATCAATCCAACAACGGACAATTAAAACGTAATTTAATTTTCTTAATGTACTTATGATTTATAATTTTTGATCGATCGACAATTTGAAATCTGAATTTTAAGTTTAAATTATCATAGACAAAAATTATAATTATTAATTCATGCTTAAATAATTATTTAGGGAATTCTTTCTTGTGTCTTTCGTTCTTTGCTTTATTTCTTTAATTTTCTGATTTCCACTACTTTCTTTCTTGAGGATAAACAAAATATGGAAATAATTAAAATAAAAATAACAAAAAATAATAAAAGAAAATAAATCACATACCATACCCTGATACATTAAAAAATTACGTTACACAATACATAGACTGTCACATACAACGCCAACAAATACATAGATACCAATATAAATAAAATAAGTTATTTAATTTGCGATTATACAATTAGAATTATTAATCGAGCTCAAGAGAGATTCTTCGAGTTAGAAACGATTGCCGTATTTCGAAGAATTGTTGTTATTGATGACTGTCGATGGTGACGAATGAAGATGGGAATTGATGAAGTGAAATTTGAGATTGATATTTGAGATAGCAAAGTTGCTATATATTTTAAAATATGGTAGTTCTTAAGACAAATACTTTTTTAAAAAGGATAAAGGTCGATTTTTAAAACTTTCTTGAAAAGATATTCAAATAATAGTTAATTTCGTCCTTTATAGGTAAACTTTCATCAAAATACAGTAGAGCATGGTGTTGAAAAAAATCATAACCATAATGTATATTTCGAAACTGGAACAGTATTAACATTACGTTTTATTTCTATGTTGACCTACGCTATCGAAGTAACCTTACATAAACCGAATTTTTTGACAGCCATTATTTTATCTCATTTGTCGATTCCCTGAGAGTTATTATACTGCAATAAATGTCTTCTTGTTTTATTTTATCAGCCCCAGAATTATGAAAGATTGAAATTAATGATAATTTTCAATAGTTCAGGCTCATTTTTATTCTTAGCAATGAGATAATACATATGTAAAGTTCCTCCAAACTCATCTTTTGCTTTTTCCAGCGTCATTGATTAAGAGTCTTTTCAAAACTTTTCTGTGCTGTAGAGATTATAATTTTTCCGTATACAGAAAATACAGAAAAAAATACAGGGTGCGGTAGCTATTTGAGAACAAAATGACATAAAGTTCAAAAAATGAATATACAACAGAAAAATAACATGATTATCATTGAGTCTCAATAAAGTGTCTGAAAAATGTTGTTCGTGAGTTGGCTTGTCCGGAGATGCAATGATGATATCATAAGTATGGAGGTTCTGCCGCAGGGAGAGATATCACGTTGATATCTGGTCCTTCGTCGGGGTTACGTTTATCCCCCCC
>MQRK01232303.1:0-19514 GCA_001938485.1 Girardia tigrina | reverse complement strand
ATTGTTCTGGATATTTTAGGAATGTCTTTTCATTCCTTCCAAAGTGTTTGAGTAGAACACCAATATATGATGGGAATTAAATAAATTTTAGCTATTCATTTTAGTTTTTGTTTCTGTGATTTATGTATTTGTAAACTTGTATATTTTGCAATATTTACACAAAGTCATAAATGAATTGATGAAATACAAAATTCTTAAACTGATTTACAAAATTCTTAAATTGATTTTCCATTTCTTAAACGGATGTACAAAATTCTTAAATTGATTTACAAAAATCTTAAATGTGATGATGTCATTCTGAAATGTGCTGACAAACCCTGTAAATCGACAGATAGAATAAACACTTGTTACCCAGAGTGAACTACCATATCCGCGAATCACGGATGTCAAGATAACTAGTTTAATAAACTAGCAGACAGAATAAAGCACTTACACTTTCCACCCTTTGGATATATAAACAATAAGTTTAAATTATTATCAAGCCTTCAGCTAATAAAACACGCAGATAGGATGCCCGAGAGAGCCGAATAAGATGTGCATCCGGTAGTGTATAAATACCTGAACCGATTTGAAACAACACACGTTAATTAAATAAAATTTTGCACCAATTTTACTAAGTTATAATACTGAAACAGTTTTGCACCCTATCGAATATAATTATTAATTACGATTAGCTACAATTATTATTATCGTTATTGAATACGATATTGAAGATTTGATATTTTACGTTAATAATTGGTACAATTACCCACGAAGTAACGGACTGTAATTACTAATTTGCTACTAATAATTGCTACGATTGTATATTGTTATTTTATCGATACTTAGAAAACTTCAACGAGTACGGGTTTAATTTTACTATTTATATTTTAATTATTTGCGATGCATTGTTTTATTGAATTTTTCTTATGTGAGAATTTACTCTTATTTTGATTAGTAGTATATTATTTTGATCGTTAATTCGTCAATTTTATTATTCTTTGATTTAATCCGAATATAAAAGTTTTCTTATCATCACTCTTTGATTAAATTTATTACGTTGCGAAGTGATAAACCTCCCGAGAATCGAGAGCTCTAATGTTATCCTTTGTTATGTGGAAGCTGAGATGAGGGAAGGTAGAGCCGAGACGGACGAGAAAGATGAGGTTGTTGAGAGTAGAGTCGTGATGTGAGAGAGAACGGAGTACGTGTACATAATGTATAAAGTTAGTTGTAGCGCGTGATTAAACGATTCGGAAGTTCTGTAAATCTAATAAGCATTCTTGAAATTACCACTTCACAATTTGATAGTTAAAATTTTATAATTAATTTGATAGTTAATTTGACAGTTAAATTTTGATAATAATTTGAGTGATGAACTTTTTTCTAAGAATTAGATAATTAAAAATTAATTGCTTAATTAGGTAAAAGTATATTTTGATAATTGGATAATAATTGGATAATTAATAATTAATTGCTTAATTAGATAAAAGTTTATTTAGCTTTAATCGACATTCATTAAACTGAATTTAATGTGACAAAACAAATCAATCAGTGAAAATTAAAAAAAAGTTCGAGGTAAATAAACAAAAGTAATTATACACACAAAAGTTTATAATTAATTGATTCCTTAATTTGAATCCGTTCACTTGGAAACATCAATTGAGAGGATAAAGATAAAATTTAGACCTTATTGTTTAGTTCGGTAATTCTCAGTGTTAAACAAAAACTCTTATAAAGTGTGAATGATATAATTTATAAAGTAAATTTTAATATATTCACTTATATAAATAAAATCATTTGGTGCAGACATAATTTTTACAGTTAGATATATAAAATCTATGAACAAGGAAAAGGCTGTGAAGATTTCAGATACGCGTTATGTAATCAAAAGTTAATGTTAATAAACCATATAACTTTAAATATTTCAATATTATTTCTTTACCACTTGGCTAATGAAGCTAATGTGTATTGTGATTTAAAAACAATAATTTTGGAACTAATTGAAAAAAAACGTCATAAAAAACGATGAAATTAAAAAAGGATAATAAACAATTAAATCAGAATCTAAATAAAGACTACTTAATTTTTTCAAAAGCACGTTTGTTTTACTGTACCACTGTCATGACCTCACCCAGTTCCAATATTTAAAGTGACACTATTTCTTAACATTAACTTCTGATTGTTATTTTATCTGAAATATTAATTGTCATGAGATTAAGCAGATCTTTTATCTATCTTTTATTGTCTTATCTGTCACTTATGCGGTGCCAAACGATGTCCAACGACAACGATCCGGAGATTTTCATGAATGTGGTACCGATAACCACTTCTCATATTTCACAACAAATGAAAACTGATTATTTTTAGACCGAAGTTATCAAACTATATAATTATCCTTGTGAAAATCACAATGTTGTCACAGAAGATGGTTACATTCTTTCTTTACAAAGAATCCCACATGGACTGAAAAATTCCAATGGTGACAATTATTTCGGTTTTAGTAATTTTATTATTACTCTTTATACAATTATAAACTATATACAGTTCTATTGTTTTTTCTCAAGTATAATGATCACTGATAGTAATTCTTTATAAATTTTGTTTCTTTTTAAAAATTAAAACATCTTTACCTGTTTGGAATAATTTACCGATGTTTCCATACCCCTGCATTAGATTTTAGATTGGCTGAATTTTTATTTTTGGATAAAATAATTCTGTAAAGATTTCATGGCTCAGTGCTCCATTGGTTACTCAGAATTCGCCCCATGTTTTATAATAATTAATAAACAAAAATATAAACGAAAATAAGTAATTGTCAATAAATTTTAATGTTTTCATAGATAATAATTTAATTATAATAATGAGAGTAAGCAATAATTGTTACTAGGTCATAAATTTCCCCGATGACAGTCCAAATTTTATGGTTATGTAATGATAAATTTTGAGATTAAGCAATAATGGGTACTGGAGGAAAAAGTTCCCCGATCATAGTCCTAATTCTATGGTTATGTATTAGAAATATATTTATTGGGTAAACATTTAGTAATGCAGATACACCATAAACCAATAATTGACTTTTTTTACTACAATTGAAGCGTTGTAATTTCCTTCGGATCAAATTTATAACTTTGATTGTTAAATAAATCACATAAAATGTAAAGGTGATTTGGTGGCTGATCTATTATCGTGCATCCCTAACATTATTATCTTAAATATTCTTAATATTACCTTTATTTCGCCCTGAATTTCTGGTGGGATGCTTAATTTGTGATAATTACTGATTAATTCTTGACAAGTCTTACAGAATACATTGAACTAATAAATTCATTAAATCACTATTTCTAAATTACCAGAGCCAATAAAATATTGTTTTTTTTCGCCTTGCTCTTATCTTTGTTATATTTGTGTTAATTAATCTATGCAGGAATAAGTATTTATTTTATAGACAATTTTAAATTGATTTAAATTAAAGTTAGCAATTTCGAAGAATCGGCGGCAGTCATTGATGAACTCCGTCAAGTCTTGTTCTCCATTATAGATTTCTGGGACCATATGATTCATGAGGTTTGCGTAGGTCGCCATATAAGATAATACAAAACGTCACTTCCAGTAAAATTTATTAACACACAATATTTTTAATTGTCACGCGATTTCTGACAATATTTAAACAAAATTTTGTCTGTTTCTAAAATAGATGAGTTAAAATATATGAATGTTTTTGAACCATGTTTAATTAAATTTTATTATAAGTTATTTACATTTATTTTTTACAAATATTAATTTATCTCATATTACAAATTTAATATCTCTAATAAAGAGAAAAAATCACTTCAACTCACTAATTTTAAATTAATAGAATAATAAATACACCCGAGTAGCAAAATTATACTTACGGAGCCGCGTATTTTGTAGCCCTAATCTAGATTATAAGTATTAAAATAAGTATTTTTTTAATAATTCGAGCTTAAAATAACAATATATTATTTATGTTCTCAAAAAAGTTTTGATGCACGTTAAAAGCGACAGCTCTATGAATCTCAATTAATTAGACACTGCAACCATATTTATATTCAACATGCATCAAATTGAGACACCTCAATTCTTAAAATCTTTAATTAAAACATTGCTATTATTAACCATTATTAATAATATTTTATCTTAGTAAACATTAATTTTGAAAAATTTTCTTTTCACGAATAAATCATTTAATAATAACAATTAAGTAACAATTTTTTTTAATTTTTATATTTTTGTTTATTACCAATGATTATTTTGGAAATTTCTCTATTTTAATACAGACCAACCGTTTATCGGTTTTGTTTCAACTTTCTTCTTTCAATTCACCAAACATCTGAAGATATTTTATTTAGAACAAAACAGGAATTGAATTTAATAAATGATTATTGCAGTGACGTTTATTAATAATTAATCCTTTGCCATATAAGATACATATGTCCCCAACAAACTTTTTGATTTCGCTTATAAATAATTAGATTTAATAGAACAAAATATTTACAACAGTGACCTGCACGGGCCTTAATATATCAGCCCGACCCGAATCCGAAATAAAAAAGCCTGATCCGACCCGAACCCGACGATTGAAACAATATGATAACTTTACCCGACCAGATCGGCTTTTCTTTACACCCAAACCCGACATTTACCCGACAACAAAATTTTATAGGTAGTTTATAACATATTGTAATCAATAAATAAAAAAAAGAAATAAATATTTTGAACATAATTCATTTCCATGAACCTCATGAGGCTCATCCACAGATTCAGTATAACATCAATAATAAAAATCTTTTCAAATGATTATGTAAAAACAAAATTGTGTCAACACTGCCGATTCTTAATTTTGTTCTTCTTTCTTGCATTACTTCCCCAGTAGTGCTGAAATTTCTTTCAGAAATTTTTAAAATATCCAATAATTTTATATTGTTGGTTGAGTTCAAAACCCAAACATTTTTATAATTAAAAGATTTAAAACAAATTTTTTTTTGCTTCTGCTGGACTTAGTGAGCTTACCCGAACCTGGCCCGAAACCCGAAAATAAATATAATCACCAGACCCGATCCCGAATATTCTTCTGAAATTGTTTTCTAACCCGCCCGAGCCCATGCATGTCTCTGATTTACAGAATTGAGATAGATATGACTCCTCAAATTCCTTATAAACTATGTATTGTTTAATTTTATTTACATCTAATTATGTTTATTTATAGTCTAATAAAGAGTTGTAAACATATAAATCTTTTATTCTCTTTCTGGTTTCCTCATGTTGTTGAAATGGTTAATGCAAATCTATAATTACTAATGATGATTTATAAAACATCAAACATGATCATTATGAAAATGATTTCAAAAATGATTTAATTCATTTATACATCAGTAATATCCACTTAGCGTTCATAAGAATCAAAATTGGTATATCTATCTATTTTTGACAAGTTGATATTTTGTCAAGTTTGCATTGGATCTAGTTTTAAATATAGAAAACCGCAAAACTTTAGGAAAAATACAGTGTCTATGATGGCCATTTTACTTTCAGATTTTTACCCGAAAAACTCTTAGGCCTCTTCGAACTATAATTTTTTTGAATTATTTTGATTGTGCTTTTTATGATTGATGACACTTATCCAAAAATATATAGTTTGTGGGCTTTTATTAAAATGCAGTGGCCAAGAACAGTGTCCATCAACTTACACATACATGTACGGGCATACCGAATACAATAGCGCATTTTCCACGACGTTACAAAATACATTTAAAATAAGTTAACTTGGTAAAAATCGAGACGTAGATGGAAAGCGAATGTTACTGTCTGTCTGTCATTACCGTCAAAGAAAACTATTCTTTCGACTAAACGCCAAACTTGATATAAATATAAAAAAGAAAAACGAATTTTTATAAATTAAATTTAACAAAAAGTCTATCCACTTATACATGTACAGAAATAATATTTCCTATTACCTTACAATTAATAATATAATAAAAATATTCGAAAATACAATAATATTTTTTTAAAAAATTATCGATTTTCAACGTTAAACGTTTTTTTTACTTTAATTTTTTAAATTATATCGAAAATATTTAACAATTTCTTTAAATAATGATTTAGTTCATCATAAGCCAGTGGTTTTTTTACAGCACGGTTTGCTGGATTCTTCATTCACATGGGTAAATAATGCTCCAGACAAAAGCCTGGCATTCATATTAGCCGACGCGGGATTCGATGTTTGGCTGGCCAACAGTCGAGGAAATGCTTATTCTAGGGAACATATAAATTATCCATCGAATTCAAATAAATTTTGGGATTTTTCATGGGATGAAATGGTCAAATACGATTTATCGGCGTCAATAATGTATGTCTTATCGGTATCAGGGGCAGAGAAAGTCAGTTACATAGGTCATTCACAGGTAGACATTAGACCGATATTGTTTTGATAATAAACTATTTTTATCTGATGCATGTCGGGTGACTATTATTCATGATTTTAGTAAAATTATATTTGATTATTTATATTCATTTCACTTCATATAATAACCAAGCAGTCTCTAAAAATGATTGGAACATATTGTTTATTATTTTTAAGAGATGACCCTTGACCAAACTCCCTTCATTTGTCTTGTGATTTTCATTTGAGATAATTTTGAGTACTTGTTCCAATTTTATATTTAATAATAATAATTAATCATAATACATTTTTATTACTAATAAAATCGACATGAATAAAGTTACAATGGGAATCTAGTTTTCGTTATCTCACTTCAGTGTCACCTTACTCACCTTATAACTTTCCGAAAAAAATGTGACTAACACACTTATCATGAAAATATAATCAGCATTATTTTTACAATTAATATATTCTCAGCTCTTGGTCGAATAGGAAGCAGAAAATTATATTATTTGCTTATTATCTTTTTTTCGAACATTTCCATTGTCATCAACTGTTTAGCAAGTTTGGTTGATGGACTGGGTCGTAATGATTTTGATAGGGCATTGGTGAACGAGAAAGACATCCAACAAGCACCTTTTTCGCTTAAAAGTTTTTCACTTGAATCTTATAATTTCTACTGTATTAATCTCAACCATCTCATCTGACACCAGACTACTAAGTTCGAATACCGTATTATATTCAATAAGCTCACCAGTGCGTTTATTAATTGTAGCCACCCACACAGAGTGCGTTTATTCAAAAGGTGCGTTTATTTAGTCAATCTAAATTTATTATAAAATTTATGTATGGAAAATGGCGATAATGCCGTTAAATTTTAGCACATGTTACATAATAGGAGTTTAGCTACCTGTTTTTAGAGTTTATCTTTTCTTTTTCATTCTATAGTTTTCAATACTTATCCATCTTTCTTTTCTGGTTTTTAGAAATTTCTGTGACTCACACGTCTTATGATAAATCATTTAAATAAAAGTTATTGAATGATCTGAAAATAAGGCCACCATGACGTTGTAATGGCATTAAATAATAATTGAGAAATACTTATTGAGTGGCTTGCATGAAAGGAAGCAGCAAACACAAAAGGCTTGATGGTGGTGGACGGAAACCTGAATTTAATCAAGAAGAAGAACTTGCTGAGTGGGTATTGCATCATCATAGGGATCATCATCGTGTCGCCAGAAAAAGGATGGCTACTTTTTATGATTATAACGTTAAAGCAAGTACTGGCTGGATCAATAATTTCATTGCATCTGATTAGATATGATTACCTAATTTGCATTACACGTTCTTTTGTAATAATCATAGAATGAAAAGCGCTTTTTATTTTTGTATTTGTTATTGTTTTCGTTACTTTGTATTTAAAATTAATAAAGATCGATCCCATTTTAGAATTAATAAAACTTGAACTTTCATTCTAAAACTAATCAGGAATTTTACTAGATAAGAATTGTTACTATTTAAACTGCCTTAAATGGTAAGACAATTGTATGAATTTTTTCTGCACATTTAAATGGGAATGCGTTTATTAAAAGCGAGGTAAGAAAGGGAGTACGTTTAATCAAAAGGGTGCGCTAATTCGATAAAATACGGTATCTATTCATTTTTTTATTTATTCTTCTGATCTGGCAGTTAAAGATCAAGTTACTATTTCGTTATCTTATGTTGATTTAGGCTCTTTCAAAATCTTTTTCTGACATTAAAAGAATATTTCTAATTCGACACAAAATTTCGTAGTCACTCGATGATTTATCTTGAAACTTTGACATTAAAAAAATCAAAAAATAACAATAATTGTATTTACGTATTTATCTGACGAATCTGTCAAACTACTTAGTACTTGTCATTATGTAAACAAAGTTTATCTTCAACCAGCATGGTTTATCATCAATATATGTGTATCTATAATAGTTCAATAACATTACAGAGCGTAATTATCTTCACTATATCAATTTAATTGACTTTACTAAATATTTTTAAAAGCTTTGTGATTTTTTTAATCTTAGAACAAAATAAAATAAGTATAATATATTTCAATTTACTTGGTTGTTACGATATAAATAAATATATAATTACTTACTGCAAACATATAATATACACAGTGGTGGTGATGTTAGCAGAGATGACGCAGTCACGTTGGTTGGATGTGTCTAGGTAACGTGGAAAACTAGAATCATCGATATTACCACATGAAGGGGTAGTTTTAGGAGATTTATTTTGGTCATCTGAGTCGCATATGAGCTCGAATTCACCAATAAGGCGATCGTTCATCCATCAGAAAGAAACCTCTGGAGTTTCAATACTCGATATCCAAGAAAGAGATGGCAATTCGATTGAGACTGACAGAAAAACTGTAAGAGTCACCCGCTCCACAAATCAAATTATCATAGTTCAATTTTATATCGAATTTCTCATGATTGGGAATTTTCGACAAATAAGTTCTAGACTATTAAAAAAAACTCCAAATTCGATTCCCGGTCTGTTCACACCCGGTCCTCAGAACAGAACCTACCACGAAGATGACGTACAATTGACGTTTGAGGAAAGTCGAATTCGGAACACTATCTTAGAGTGCTCATCGAAGGATTAGTTTTGATGGCTTCTCGGATTGCTTCAGAATTCACTGTCAAAGGTCGGCCTGAACGTGACTTTGAGGTCAGTGTCGTCGTCGTTGAACTTCTTAAAGCAATTTCGATCCTAGATCTCATTGTCATATTCAACTTCACACATCTTCTTTGTTCGTTCTGCTGCATTGACGCCTTGATTTCAATTATAGCATAAAAGGACACAAATTTCAATTTTTTTCATAAGGTTCATAGAGGTTTTAAAATTCAATAAACGAACGATTACAAATTGTAATATATATTATGATAGAGAAAAACGGGTCCTTTAAAATAGTACATACATAACACACACATTTAAAATATCTTTATTTGTTAAAAAATAATTAGATAAAAAAATAAAATAGGAAAGAAAAGTTTGTTCAATATTACATGTTTGATTTTATCTGGTGTTTAAATACGTTATTTTTTAATCCAGAAACTTTCATAACCAATTTTCTTGGAAAAAGTTTTATGTTTTGTCAATTGTACAATCAACCTAAAAGATTTTTTCAAGCACGAATGTCATATTAAGGTAAGCAAAAGTCAAATTCGCATAAGCGTCTTCCAAATCATCTTTTGTTTTATTCTATTGTACCAAAAATTGGTTTCTCGAAATATACATTTATTTTTTTTTGAAAATACAGTTACTATTGACCTACCTCTCGACGAGGAAAGTTGTTGCCAGTGTTGGGCATCTCACGCCATCACATGATTGAGCAGGCAACTGCGACTGGATTTTTGATTTTGAGTTTTAGTATGTGCAATAATTATTATAATGATTGTAATATTAATCATTGAGTATTTTTTTAAAATATGCATCAAAAATAACAATTTCTCATTTTGTATTTTAACATTTTACAAAAATACAGGGAACCGAAATTATTTTTGCCAAGATTTCACAGAATTCGGACCTCAATTCCAAAATATCGTCTGTTACAGCTCTGGCACCTGTAGTGTTTTTGGGTAATATAAAGAGTGGAATCCGATATCTGGCTCACGTAGCGGGTAGTCTTGATTTGCTACTACAAATACTTGGTCATAGGGAATTTCTGCCGAACTCAAAGTTTACAGAAACTCTTGTCAAATATGTTTGTGGAGAGAAAGCTCTTATTATTTGCAGTAATCTTATCTTTCTAATGGCAGGATATGATACAAATAATTTGAATTTCGTAAGATTTAATGATATTTATGATAAAATACAATTAAATTACTTCAATAATTCACGCGAAAGTTCAGCAGTTACTTGCTATTAATAATTTAAAAGTATATTGTTCTTTAATATATTATGTTCTTATGCAATGTCTTATCAAATGAAAACAATAATTCATTTTTATATTATCCGATTTTGATGAAATATGTACCATTTTATTTTATAATTTGTTTTATAGTATCTATAGAAAATTGATATTTCTTACTATAAAAACACTTACAGTTTTTGATGGGTTGATTCAGATGTGAGTATTAATGTGTAAATATGGAAGTTAACCAAGAGAAAATTCAGTATATTTTAGAGTTTTACTTTGATAATGGTTAAAAGGCGTACGAGGTGTCTGAAATTGGGAATGACGTTTATAGTTTTAATACTGTAATAGCCAATCATGCACAATTTAGGTTTCGTCTTTTTCGTTCAGGTATTTTTCATATTAAAGTCCATCTCACATCGGTAGGTTCATCTTAGAAAATGACTATAAAATCATGATAGTAGTCGTAACATAACTAAAAGCTAATAATCACCCTAAAAACAGTTTTATCCATTTGTATAAAACTAGATAAAAAATATACTTGATATTTCTGTCTTATGAATTGGTGCTATTAAGAATATTAACAAACGAAGTCTTGTTACAAGATTTATTTAGACTAAAATGATCTGTAGTCAGCGTCTGGGGCATGACTTGTTGGTTCTATTGAATCTTCAAAAAATTTGCAATTATTAAAACAATTGTATATTTTATTAATTATTAAATAACAATTAATTTATTATACAATTAGTAATTGATATTTTAAAATTCAACAATAATCGACTTCAATTTTCTATGGAGAGATGTCATGCTTCAAAAACCAACCAGTCTCAAACATCATAAAACTCATTCAACAATCACTCAACATCATTCAAACATCATTCCAATATCCTTCACAGATGCAAAAACATGATATGTCGAATGCCCATCTGTGAAGTATTGGTCGAACGGAACGAAATCGACACATTTATAAAGTAGATGGAGACTTGAAATGAGAAATGGTAGCATACGACAATATTGTGCTAAGACATTAGGGGGGAATGTATGGTGAAGAAACTCAAACGGTGGCCATAGAGAGGATAGCGAGAAATATTTTAAATTGTATGTGAAGGCAGTATGTTGATTTGAATATTTTGAACCTAGAATGATGATTCTTCGACCCATTTTGCTATTTTTGTATTTACAATACTTGGCTATTCGAACATAATTAAAATGAAATGATACTAATCTGATAAGTTAAAATTTTTGAAATTAACAATTAAAATCAAATTTAATATTTTTTAAAAAAAGAAAAGTAATTAAATGGATGTAAAATTAAATAATGAGATTTAAAATATTTTAATTAAAAGATAGATTTGTGTCTTGGAAGTTTAATATAATGAGATTTAAATTAAAATTCATATTTCCAATTTTATAAAATATTTATTTATAGTTCTTATTATTAACAACATCACAATCTGAGTGTAAACATTTATTAATAACACAAACAGATTCTTCACAACAATTATCAATGAGCATCTTTCTTTGTTTGATATAGTTTTTGTTTTTGTATTCATATCTAAAAATTAATTAATCGGACAAGTTTAATATTAACTTTTAATTTCTCAAAATTTTATGGGATAAAAAGGCATTAAGCAATTTTTAAAATAAACATTAATTTTTAATATATATTAAATTTAATAAGTTAAAATCGTTTACTAAAAATATTATTAATAATTTATAATTATAAAGCTTTTAATTAATTCAGTGGTATCCAACCTGTGGGGTGCGCCCCCCCCCAGGGGTCGCGAGACTATTGCAAGGGGGGCATGCAGCTATTTCCAAAATATCATTTTCGAATACAAACCGAAAAAAATCGAATAGGTGTCACAAAAATGAATCAAAAATTTGTTTTTTAAAGGGGGGCGCCATTACAAAAAGGTTGGAAACCACTGAATTAATTAGTATTTAAAATTTAATCTCATTAAATTAATTCCATTATATTCAAACAATCAATCCATAACATATCAATCCCATCTGAGTAGGAGAGTCACAAATCTAAACAGCATACAAACAAAAAACTTACAACATTCCGAATTTTCCCTCACACTTATAACAAAACGGTTTAAATTATTAATTTTAATAAATATTTTAGAAAGACTTAGAAAAATTATTCGAATAATCATTATTGTATAGACAGAAATAAAACCAATTAGAATGATGTCAAACACTGAAGGATCTTCCTAGAGTTGTGAAGACTCTAAATATGATATTAATAAATGTTCTAACAATAGTCTCAATGGTCTTAACGGAGGATAAGATTAATATTTCTGAACATAGGAAACTAGTAAATGCAACTTGAGTACAGATTATTTCAAAATTCTTTGCAGTTATTTTTTAAAATTATTCGGATAGAATATCGTATGAAATGTTATTAATAAGAATTCGGGATCCAAAACAACGTTCGAAGGGCAATCTCAACCAATTTATTAAAGCTTTTCGATTAAGTTTATGTAAGAGATGATATACACATTGTAAACATATTTTATTTAAAGTTCACTAGATTATTTTTTTTCAATTACGTCGCACAATTTATCAATTTAAAAATGTATTAATTAAAAAAACTTTGTTTAATCTTTTCACTTCGCGATACACTTTGAGATTTTCGTCTCGCTATGCGCACATATTTCAGTGATTGCGTGTTTATTCATGGTGAGCAGTTTGATGAATTTAGATGCAGCTAGTTTGTCAGTGTTGAACAGTTAAAAACTATTTTTCTTCAAACAAATGTTAAAACAAGACGCGATTATCCTACAATGATGAGTTGATAAGGCGGTGAGTAGAAGTATCGGTCTTGGCGGAAACGATCACCCAATTGAAGGGTGCAGTGGAGGCCGCGATTAAAGAACCTCCGTGAAAACCAGGGCACATGTTGAAGACGGCTTCGGTCCGAAACATGGTACGAATGAATTCATGTAATAACCGGGCACTTTTGCTCACAGACAGCAAAAATACATTTTGAGAGAATACATTTTTTACGAGTACTTGCGTTTGGAGATGTGAAAAGGTTGAATTTTAACAAAGTTGAAATTTAATAAATTATTTCTATCAATTTTACTCTTAATTTTAAATTACTTAAATTTGTTTAAGTATGAATACAATTTTAATTAACATTAGTTTTTCAAGAAAACTTTGTGAGCAAAATTTTCATCTTAAAGATTTTCCAATAATTAAATTTATTTTTAATTAATTAAATAAAATTAATAATTTGAATTTAGTCAAGAGTGCCAATCTATTTAGCACATACGCCTGCTGGAACATCCTCGAAAAATATGGTTCATTATGCTCAAGTAAAACAATATGTTTATTACAAACTTACTGCTGTATTTTCTATTAGAGTTATGAATCGAATGAATTCCAGATGTATGATTATGGATACCTTGGTAACTTAGTTCATTATTACCAGTTACACCCTCCTAAATATACACTCAACATGAATGGAATACCTTTAGCTATGTTTTGGGGTGGAAATGATTGGTTAGCTGATTACGATGATGTAATTCGAGCTGAAAAGGAATTGGGAGATGCCATAAAATTTAACAAATTTATTCCAGAATATAATCATTTAGATTTCATTTGGGGAGTGGACGCGGCGAAATTAATTTATCCCGATATCATTGAATTTATAAAGAAGTATATAAAATAGATGTCTCCCCTGCCTATGAAGTCTCATATGCAATATATTTTATCCATTTATTGTATCATCAATTTTTGGTTGAATTTGGTGTCTTACTTCAAAATGTGAAATGAACTTTTTTGTATTATGAAATAAAATACCAATTTTATTTTTATAATTAACGAAATTTATTGACAGTAATGCTTTACAGCTTTTAATATTTTGTATGCCAAACAAATACTAAATGAGAAATAATTTTATAAGAAAATATTTAAGTAAAAGGTTTTTTCAATTTATATGGTATATATACAGGAAAACTTCCAATAAAATATGGATAAATTAATAAGTTTGTTAATTTCCCACCATTTATTAAAAATTAACAGAACTTTGGATAATATCTAAAATATAATTTTTACAATAGTGTTCTATATATCTCTTTAGAGCTCATTCGACGATCGGTTACAGTTGTATTCAGTGGGTGGATTCAGTTGGTTCGCATCGGATCGGTAGAAATGGTTTTTCAAATTTTTTGAGTTCGGCGAACCGGTTACTAACAAGTAAACATTTAAAAATAACCGACAAACGTAACTTATTGTAAACAAAAATTATGCATTTTTAAAATCAATTAATGTACTGAACTACTATTAGTAATGTAACGAAAAGGTCTGATCTAATATTATTGTTACTTGTTACGTAAATGTGGGTAGTTTAGATTTTTCTTTGATTTTTTTAGTCATTATACCGAACCGGTTCTTAAATTATTTGAATCCAACCATTAGTTGTATTTTTATTGTAATTGATAGTTTGAAGTTATGGAAAAATATTTACATTGTCGAAGTAGGAGAAATCGATTGAATGAATGTGCTCAAATGTTTTCACAGAAATTGTATTTCAATGAATTTTCCGGATCTAGAAAGAAAAAATTCTTTTGGAAAATACCCTATATAGTATATACCAAAGAATAGTTAAGATTTTATGATATTAATAGCGAACATCTTGATTGCATTGTAGAAAAACGAAGTATAATTATTTGCATAAATTCATGAAATTATTTATATAAAGATCACGTTTATATTATCTTGCATTGAACAGTTCAATATTGTACAGTAATATTGTGCTTGGGTAAAACACTTGGAATACTTTGAGAAACAATTTGTTTTATAAATCTTAAACCGATATAAATAAAAATACTTATAAATATTCATATTTGATTATTTCATTACTTTTATAAATCAATTTTAAATTACGATAACATTTTAAAATATTTAATCGTTTCATTTAATTTATTTTCATTTAATTTTTTTTAAATCGTTCCATATAAAAATCATACATTTTACTTTTTATATTATATTAAAAACTCTCAAAATATTTTTATTATTAGCAATTTAATTGATCTTCTTAATTTTAGTAATTTTATTTTTTGAAACGTTACATATTTAATTATATAAAAATTTTAATTTGTACATATTTAATATAACCTTTTTTCAAAATTTTTCATAGCATTTTTAATTCCTAAGAACACTAGAATAAAGATTAAATGGAAATATTATGATCGGTTTGTATAATTTAAAAATAAATAAGTTTCAGTGGTCATAGATGTTGGCGACGTGTCGCGTACCAGCATAACAAAAAGTGGATGATTGTGCGAAAAAAAATTAACTTGTTTAGTTCTAGTCTTTATTTAGTCTCGAGTTAATAGGGTTACAGGGTCAATTTCCAACGATCTGAAATAATTGAATTAAAACCGGTCAACGAAATACTGAATGTTTTAATTATGACTAAGTATAAAAATATGGAAAAGACAATATTAGACGACATCTTTGATCTAAAATATAATTAATTTAACTTAAATCGATGTCACATTTAGCATGTTGAAACAAAAATTGTTTTCCTTGAATTTGTTTAAAATATCGCCGAGATCATAGGCGCTGGAACGGTATTACATCTGGGGAGCTGAAAACAAGAAAGACAGTTCTGAGAAATAGTACCTAATAGAACCCCCAAAAGTACAGAATCCAGTTTATTTTTGAAGCCATAAAACTGCTTAAATTTTATTTAAACGATACAATTAACAATATGCTCCAAAAAAGTCTTTTCTGTGAGGGTTGCCAGACACAAAGTTTCTTGCTATTGAAAGAAGATCCAATTTTTTGTCCTTTCATTGTGGCAATGTAGCAACATGACATTGTTAAAACGCTTTTGAGTCATTTGGCTCCCTAAATACATCTTGAGTCTTCTCCTGACGTTCGGGTGTTGAAGTTGTCACTGATATTGTCATCCACAGAGAGATTATGTTACAAATTCCGAAAACAAAGACTTTCCCATTGCCAATGCATCAAAGATCTTAGCAATCGTCCAAAAATTTCTTATTTCTTCCACGTGAGCAAAAACTGGCTTTTTCTGCATTTCTCTAACAAAATCCGGCAAAAGATTTAACTCTCTTGAAAGCCCGAGAGCTGATTTCATACTCAAAATTTGAGGACAGACTCGTCTATAGGAATATCTTGTTGTGTAATCCAGTTTGCGGCCGTCCCAGGCATCTTTTTAATTTTGAAAGGCATTTCTAAAGAGACTTGGGAGAGATGTCTGGTAAGTTCTTTGTAGATGTTGTCCACAGCTTCAAAATAAATGACTCTGTGGCAGTCTTCTACTGATTCGTGACAATGAGATCCCAATACTTCTTCAAAACGTTTCACAGGACACTTTTTGAGAGGTGTGCAGGGGGATTCTGTCAAGTTTTCTGCTACTTGTCTCACTTTTTCATAGAAATTGTGAAATTCGTCTATTGAGTGACACTTTGAAGGAAGTCTCTCAGGAATTCACAATGCTTAATTACTTCCTGAACAGTGATGTTTTTGCTTTGGAGTTCTGATGAAACAGTTTCAGCATGCAAAAAGATCATGTGGCACAAATGCAGCCAAAAATAGATATAAAGCTACCTGATGCAAATAGAAAGCTGCTCCTTTCTGCTGATATTCTTCAACTCATCAGTTAACAAAGCAAAATATTTTGCTTTTCTAATGTCTACTAAAAGTTTACGAAGAAGAATTTGTCCACTAAAATTGATTGATTCATCTAGGATATCTGGTGAAGTGTAAATACCATCTTAAATCCTAATATCTAGTTTGTCAATGTTGAAGATGCAATGTGTAGATTCAATAGATGATTTAGGTTACCTTCTTCACTTTCATGTCCATGAATTGCATGGCCTTGACACGCAAAATAACGTAGACTGCTAAGCTGTCTAAGAAATATATCTCATCGATAGGCTTGAAGTGTACCATAATGCTCATGTAACTGAGACAAAACGAAATTTCCTTTTCTTTGCAGCTTTCATATGTCCTTGACTCGTTGGGTGGGTTTTAAAGCACTGGACTACCTTTTATTCCATTTATAAAAACCAATAATCGTAAAAGCGGTTTCCAGATTTTTACTGAAGATTATGAGGTTTCCTTCAGTGGACGTACGACAAATACAGCAAAATACTTTCATGTTTTAAACACACAACGATATCCACGGGAATTCCTTGTACAAAAGAGACTGAAAACTTCGAAATTAACCTTTGCCACAATCTCGGCGGTCGTTTTTCAATATAGTCTTTGAAGTAGGTTGATATGGTATTCCTGAGTTGCAACACTTGGCGAGACACACACTGTCTTCATTAATGATTAGTGATTCCATTGTAACACGACACAGAATAAAATCGAAAACCATTAGTTTGAAGTCCAAAGAGAACTTTACAGAAAAAACTTACAATTCAGATGACTGTTGAACTTGTGATGATGAAAACTCATGTCACAACATAGGAATTGTAGTACAATTTACACTTATTGAGTTCTTGATCAAAAGAAGTTGTCATTAACACAAAACTTTATTTCTAACACAATTTAAGTTTCGTTAAACAAATATTTTCGAGGAACTATTGCACTTTCCTTTTACACAAACCATTATAAATAACAATCGTCAATCGTCACAATTAAAATTTTTGTGTTCAAAAAAATAAATCTATTCGAATGTTTGAATTTGTTTAAAAAATGTATCATGTAAAGAAAATGGTGGAAATAAAATCGACTGTTAAAATTTTGTAACTCCTTATAATAAATTTTGAATATTAGAATTGAAGTTTAATCAAAATCTGTTTTCTCTGAAAATATGAAAAAAATCATTAGTAATAATTGACGTGATTCTTTAAACTATACTTTGTCGAATATAAAGCGTAAAACATCATATTTTGATGCTATAAATAAAGGAGTTAATTCAGTGGTTTTCAACCTGTGGGGCGCACCCCCCCAGGGAGACGCGAGACTGTTGCAAGGTGGGCATGCAGCTGTTTCCAAAATATCATTTTCGAATACAAACCAAAAAAATCGAATAGGTGTCACAAAAAATGAATCAACAATTTGTTGTTTAAAGGGGGGCGCCGGTACAAAAGGTTGGAAACCACTGAGTTAATTTATCAAATCCGCTAAATAAATCTTCAAATAAGGGCAAATATCCACCGACTTAACACCACAATACACCGTCTATATACGTATCGACAATTGAAAAAGGCTCACTCGTTCATTAATAACTTCATTGAAATTAAACAGATAGAACGAATTGGTAAACTTGCAGATGAACTTCATATAAATGGCGATGAATTACTTGAGGCACAGTTTCTGCAATAAATAGTGAAAGCTTGATTTCATCCCAAATCTGTTTTGTAACATCTGCAGACATCTCTGCTTTATCTTTGAAAAGAAATATTAGACAAAGATATTTTTCTGGAATTTAGCTTCATCTCCAAGAATTAATTTCCCTATTTTCAACAAGTACGGCTTGATAAGAGTTTCATCGATGGTGTGATATTTTTTTACTTGGCCTTTCCAAAATGTTTCTTCATAAGAAACTCTCAGTAATTCCGTTTCTTTTTGATAAAAGATTCCTCTTTCTTCGAGTCTTTGGCATTTGCAACTAGTTTCATGTCTCCAAAAAAATTCTACATCTTTTATAAATGTTCAGAATGCTTTGTTTCCAAGTGGCGCTTGTGTTTTGATAGTTTCATAAGCTCAGCACTAAGAACAACTTTATAGAAAAACATTGCTACTTCACTACTCCATTGTCAGTTAATGAAGTAAATTCGTATTTAAAATATCTTCTGAATATTTAAGTTTTCTTTCAATACGGAGAAATTCTAAAAATTCTTAAAATATATTATAATTATCAATATTATAAATATAGATTAAGAATTAGAAATGTGAGAATAATTAATAACTATATATTTATAAATTAAAATACATATAATTATTTATATCAAATCATTTTATATCAAAGGATCCTGAATATATAAAAACTCCTGAGATTGTTTAAATCAATCAGTGTAATTAATTTTAGACGCGCACTATTTGATTGTGTCATAAAAATAAACGTTTATCTATTTTTTTGGATTTTTAATATGGAAAATTCTTATAAGAAATATAGTTCCAAATTGTCCATAAATGAATTGATAAAGAATTTCGAAATAAACACTCAATTCACAATTTTCAAGAAGTCGTAATTCATTATCTGAAAAAAAACCACACACATATATATATATATAT
>MQRK01232290.1:6921-18202 GCA_001938485.1 Girardia tigrina | reverse complement strand
ACCATATAGTGTACTTGCGTAGTGTATTTTGTGACCTGATGATGGGATTATTATTATCTCGAAACGCGTCGTCTTGTTTTTATCCCTAATATATATATATATATATATATATATATATTTATTTACAAAAAAGGAAAAATTTTTTTGGAGTTTAAAAATTATTTTTGAAATGTTTGTTTAAAGTAATCCATGGAAACGGATACTGTTTTTGAAATTTGATAAACAAATAAAAATTTCAATGTCTTTTGTTTTCATTGTTCCGAAATTTGAAATATTGGTGGATTTTTAAAAAGATTGATTGAAATTGATTAATTATCTAATCTATCGGCTTTCACTGTATCTGTTGATGATATTTTTTGAAAATATTTACCCTTTTCTAGGTTGAATTATTTCTATTCATTCAAATCTTGTCTACACAAATGAGGAGGAAAGAAATAGTTATTTATTATTTTTAGATTTATTAATTAACAGTCTAATCTCTTTGAAACTCAAATATATCGAAAGAAAACTGGTACTGGGTTTTAACCTACCACAGTTACTACCAATTTAGATAAAAAAGGAGTACGATAAGACTTGCTTAATAGTTCTTGTTCTCTTTCTTCTGCTTTCATAACATTTAGTGAACTAGTACGAGTTTGAACACCTGTGACAATTACATTTATATACCAGATAATTATGTTATTTTAATTTATTTGTATACAATTACAAATTTACAGGTGAAAGACAATTAAATTCTGATATGATACTTTGCTTTTGTTTCCGATTCTTTTGAGAACTTTAACAAATTTCTCTCTGTTGTATTTGGTGAAATTGAAAAATAGAAGTCTTGAGAATAAACCAAATTATACACAAGATTCGACAGGAAGATATCAAAAGTCGGTGTTCTTTGATTATCCGGAATATTTGTTGTTGTTCAGATAAAGATGGGCACAAATTTTGTACACTGTAATTTGTAATAAATGTAGTTAACCGTGAAGAATAGGAAGAAACGTTTTGTCATTGCGTTGATATCTACTAACTGTCATATTAATAATAATTTTTAATAATTGTTATCCTTGCACTTTCTTAAAGTTTAAAATAACTAGCATAACTTGTTCTCATCAGTAAACCTCTATTTGATACAAGAAATCGGCGACTATTTTCACGTTTTATTAAATAATAAATGACAATTTTGTATTGATAAAACTTCATTTAAGGGAAATTCAGCATGACGAGAGCAGTTGTGGTTGTCGAGATGCAAATAGAGTGCCTCAAAGAATGTATGAGCAATGAGAGTTTTCGATTTGTCATTGATAACCATTGAATGTTGTTGGTTAAAGAATACTAACTATATTAGAAAAACAATATCCGAACAACACACGGAATCACTAACAAGTATTAAAGAAATATTGGCTAAGAAACTATTGAAACGGAAAGAGATGAAATATTGTACTCCTTGATTAATGAGGGAATTCCAGTCAAAGACTTAAAGACTTTGGATGCTCAGTTAATCGAATATATCTGATGTTCTATCCGAAATCTGTGAAAAATATTTGCGCTTTTAAAAATTTAAATATAGGCAAATTATCGTTTATTGTGATCCATTTCGATGGATTTACTGTTATCTTAAAACCAAAGTGCAATTATTTATTCTCATTTATATACCAAAGCGTTGTTTATGTAATCATGATGCAATTTATAAATCATAAAAAAAACTTGTAATAAAGGTTCACATGGTATTTGTAGATTTATTTAAGGATTAAAAGATTCTATTATCACAGCATCACACATAATTGTCTCCCAATAGTTTTTAAATTATTAACAAGATATGTTAAAATTACTTTCTTATCTTTACTATTTTAATTCTTTCTATGTTTAGCGATTTCAATTTCTTTTCGATTATGTTCCTGGACTAGTTTACAGAAATAATGACTACTTTTTCGGATGTATGTAGCATCCTTTTTACTAATAAACTAAATTGTAACACAATGCAGTTGGAGTGATAGATTTACTAATGTTCAAAGCCCTATCTTGCATAATCTAGACACTATTTTTAAATTTAATAAATTAATTTCGTCGCATTTCATATAGTTTTTGATATTTTTGAATGGTTCAGAGTAGGTAAACAGTAAAGCCAAAATCAATATTATCATATAAATATGAATGTATTATTTTATTGTAGTCTGAAGATGGCGGTAAATCCGTCAAAATTAATCAAAATAAATTATGATATGCGTTGTTTCGTTATAAAAACAATTTACGATATTTCATTGATTTCTTTAATATAAATCTCTTTATTCATTAAATAGTTAAATTTATAAACACTGTGTCATTAACGACGACTTATTATTTTAAAAACAATTATTTTCTTTTCATTTGTAATTATTGCTATCGACTTTTCATTGATTCAAAGTTTAATTTCAATTTTCTTGTTTGTGAAAGTGATATATTGATTTATATATTAGTTTGTTTGAAAAATAATGTCATTTTTAATGGTCCTGATTTTTGATCATGTTTTGAAATAAATCTTTATCAT
Source organism: Girardia tigrina (assembly GCA_001938485.1). Classification (NCBI taxonomy): domain Eukaryota; kingdom Metazoa; phylum Platyhelminthes; order Tricladida; family Dugesiidae; genus Girardia; species Girardia tigrina. The sequence continues at coordinate 15,687 of MQRK01232290.1, read as the reverse complement.
TTATTTATGTTTTATGCATAATTTTAAAGCTTATAAAAAACACTGTATTTCTATGATACTTTGTTTAAATATTAACTTTAAAATAACATGTTTATTTAAATAGTTATCAATATGCAAAAAGTGCAATTACGAGCAATTTTTTATATGAATTCAAACTTGGCCACAAAGTATCGGAGGCCGCCGGTTATATCAAACGGTACATTTGGTGATGGAACCATAAACGAACGTATGTTACAACGCTGGTTCAAAAATTTTCAAGGAGATGAGACCCTCAAAGATGATGATGGCCATGGACGGAAACCTGCTATTAAAAATGAAAATTTTAAAGCTTCAGTAGAAGAAAATCAACGCACAACAGTTCGAGAGCTTGCGAAGGAACTAGGTTTCACGACAGGAACAATTTCAAACCATCTACATGACATTGGGAAGTCGAAAAAACTGGATAAATGGATTTCATGGAATTAAATGACAATCAAAAAATGCGTCGTTTTGAGGCATCGTCTTCACTTCTGCGGAACAAGAATTATCCGTTTCTGGATCGAATTGTAATGTGGGATGAAAAGGGGATTCTCAACGACAATCGGAGACGTTCTTCTCAATGGCTGGACCACGATCAAGCTCCGCAACCCTTTCCGAGGCCGAAATTGTACCAAAAAATGATGATGGTGACTGTTTGGTGGTCTGCAGCGGTGTTATTATCATAGCTTCCTAAATCCAGGAGAAACAATTAGGGCAGAGAGATACTGTCAGAAAATTGTCAAAATGAATCAGAAACACCAACAACTAGCAATAGTCAATTCTTCTTCACGACAACCCTCGGTCACACATCGCACGTCTGACAATGCAACTGTTGAACGAACTTGGCTACGAAACTTTGAGTCATCCACCATGCTAACCTGACCTCTCTCTATTTTACAAGAAGAGGCGCTAAAAATAGCAAAAAAATTGGTATTGAAGACGGGACATTTATGGCATCTGAAGGGTGGCTTCCAAAGTGGAAGTCTAGGAATGATATTATAAGTTACAAAATTTGCGGGGAATTTGGTGCTGCTGATATTAAAAATGCTATAGAATGGAAATCAAATTTTATGTTGTTTTATGAAGATTATGATTTTACCGACATATTCAATATGGATGAAAGTGGATATATGTTCAGATTCTTACCTGATACGTCATTGTCTAGATCTAGAGATATTTGTAAAGGTGGAAAACATGCTAAAGACAGATTAACAATTGTTTTAACGTGTTTCGCATTGGGCGAAAAACTCCCTCCAATTATAATAGGGAAATCAAAATTACCTAGATTTCTAAGAAATATTGATTTGTCTAAGCTAAACTTTAAATATTGATCAAGTTCAAAAGCCTGGATGACTACAACCTTATTTAGTTCGTATCTTAGAGAATTGGACGACTATTTTAAGAAAAGAAATAGAAAAATACTTTTATTTCTGGATAATGCACCAGTGCATTTTATTGATCCTGAAAATAAACTAACAAATATTAAGCTAAAATTTTTCCCACCTAATTTAACCACTCGATTTTGGGATCATAAGGAGTTTAAAGGCAGTTTAATATTGCAGAAAGTATCAGATTTTAACTTTATTAGAAAAAATTCAAGATAAAGTGCATGTATCTGAACTTGCTAAGAAAATGAATATTTTTGTTGCAATTAAATTTTTGTCTAGTGCTTGGAACGATATAAAGCCTGAAACTATACAGAAATGCTTTAAAATTTGTGGATTTTCAAAAAAATGTTGATATCGCTAAATATGATGTAAATGAAATAGAAAATCAAGTGAATGAACTTGCCGAGATAGCAGAAAATATTTGGATACAGGGTAAAAATTTGATATTCGAAGAAATTATACCAGAATTATAAATGCCGGCGGTTGAAGATTTACGCGACACTATAATTGAAGAGTTTTATGATGATTATCCATTGAAGATGATGTGATCGAACCCGAGAATGTGGAAATAAATAATAATATCAATGGAATTCTAATATCTAATGACGAGGCAATAAATTATTTGTCGAAATTAATAACTTAAGCAAAAGAAAAACATACGTATGAAGGGTAATTAAATTTGTTAAAAATAAAACAGGATGTTATTTCTCAACATAACAAGAATTTGAAACAAAAATCAATTACAGATTTTTTATAAAAAAATTAATGTTGATTGATGCTTTAATTGTTCCATTTTATTTTAAAATTTTACATCTCTTCTCCAAACGTTTTTAAAAAAAAATTATATTACTATCATTTGGTGAAATCTATTTATATTCCAAAAAATTATCAAGTGATTTTCTTGTAAAATTTAATAATTAGTAAATATAATATTTTTGATCTATAATTTTATTTAACATTGCTTTTTATTTCTAGAAAAAATTGCACCAAAAACTTTATTTTGCATTCTATATAAGGTACACCACCTCATAAGGTATATTTTCGAAAATATTTCTTGACAAATAGGGTGTACCTTATGGGGAGTTTTCACTGTACTTCAAAAATCAAGGCGATGCTAAAACTGCCTTCAACGATTTCATCGCCTCCAGAAAGCCAGAATTTTATGCAACCGGAATAAATAAACGTTGGCAAGTGTATTGATGCTAACGGTTATTATTTCGATTAATACAGTTGATTCTACGCTGAGATATTTGTCTTTAAAGACTAAGGTTAAAAAACGACATTATTTTTTAAACCATCTAATATATTACTGAATACCCTATCCATACAAGACAACCAAATAATCCAACAGGGATAAAAATGTCACAATAATTAGAGCCATATTTTGAAAATGAACCGAATTAATTCGTACTCCAAATAATAAATAAAAGTGCATAATCGATTTTATATAGTAATTATTATAGAATAAATGGTAATATTAGTACAAAAGAGAAAGAAAGAAATGTAATTTACCCGTAATCAAATCAATGTCCGTCACGTCCACACCGAAATATTCGGTGACTCCTCTACCGAATTCCCCTAAAACTCCAAATGATAAAGTTTCATCGAGAAATATTCGCACTTTATATTTATATTTCAACTCGACGATTTTAGGAAGCGGACAAATATCACCGTAGTTGACATAGAGTCCTTCGATCACGATAAACGTGCGAGTTATTCGAGCTTTAGCGGGATTTTTGATCGCTTCGTCGGCTTGTTCTTCGAGTAGACTCGTCAAATGGTCCATGTCATTGTGTTTGAAGTATTTGATTTTGCTACGAGATGCTATGAGACCGCATTGGATGGCGAATGAGACTCCCTCGTCGACGAAGATTACGTCGCCACGTTTCGCGTAGGCGGGTATTGCGCTGGCGACAGTCGAGAACCCGTAGGAATAGACGACGCTCTCTTCGCAGTTCATGAAGCCGGCGATTTCGTCCTCGAGCTTCAGATGGACGTCGAAAGTGCCGTAGAAGCCTCGCGGGCCACACGAGCCCACGCCGTATTTCCGGAGCGCCTTCTGTGCCGTGTTGTTGATTTTCTCGTTACCGATCAGATTGAAGAAGTTGAAGTTGGCGAGATTGAGGACTTGTCTTGTCGGGTCATTCTCAAAGGACACGTACTTGCCGAACGAGGAAATCACCGACCGACTGAATTTCGATTGGATGTGTTCGTCGGGCGACCAATCGTCGGGCACGAGCGGTTCAGGCTTCCATTCGGCAATCAGTTCTTCTTCTTCTTTCTTCGTCAATTTGATCGTTTCAATCGGTTTGTAACTACGACTGAAGTAGAGAAACAGGCCGCTGATGATGAGACTGATTTCGAACACAATATGATAGGTCGGATGGAAACTGATGAAACTCGTGATCAATTCTTTCCAGGAATTTTCGATTTCGTTCACCATGACTTTAATTTTGTTTGGGTCGAGAAAAATTAATTAGAACAACAATAATTCGTTTTTTTGTTGGAATTTAAATTTGTGAAGTTTATCAATATAAACTGTAGAAAGTGAATTTCGATAAAGAGATTCGATAAAACAAACGGAACAATTGTTTATTTTTTATGAAATATTTCGGTCGAAAAGTTTTTTTAGTTTGATTTTTAAATGTTTTTAAATATGTAAATTTATTGAAATAATTTTTCTTGATCTTTTGGTGACAGAAAAAACTTTTTCTGAATTTAGATTCGTTTCGTAAATCTAAAAGTTTGATTTTTCACATGAAGTTTTCAACAAATGATTCAATTGATTGTCCTAAATGTCTTTGAAAACAGACTACTTCCATTAACTAAAAGCTTCTTTTAAAATATAATCTCAACCTGCGATTGTTTACTACATTTATTATTTTCTCAGAATAGATAATGTTGCGTCACAGCTTTTCTAATGTGTGAACTTTCTAAACTCTGTTAAAATCTTTTAAAACTCTAATAAGGTGCATCATTAAATAGTGTCAATAATAAAATAAAAATATAGTGGAAGAAAATATATTAGATATCAATAATTAAAATATCAACAGAATAATCGACTTATTTTTATATGAAACTAATCCATTGTCCAGCATTGGAAATTACGACAGATTACTGATAAAAATTTATAAATATTTTATGAAACTTGTATCACAACAAATGTTAATGCGAAAAAGAATTCCTCTGAAAACATTTTGTCGTGCCTTGTGACTACTTTTCTTCTATTTCCAACGTGCGTCATAATACATTACGCAAATTTCTCGACAATCGAACTGTGAGGAATATTTTTGAATGGTGTTTATTGTGTGTTGTTTGGTATGTTGTTTAAGGATTGTGTTTCTCCCACCCAGATGGAAGATTGATATTTTAAATATCTTAAAACGTCGGGTTGTTTAATCAAGTATTAAAATTTAAATAATCACTTTAAAATTAAACTAATATTTCATAAATATTTTAATAATATTTTCTTAAAATAAATAAAAATAATTTCGAATTTAAAGAATAAATTATTTTTGTAATAATTAAATTGTAATTTAAATTTGTTTGAATAATAAGATGTTAAAGAATATTATTAAAGATTATCAATCAAGAATGATGACGAGCTACGCGAGTTTTACGGAGAATTGTTCTAGTGCAAATTCAAATTGTGATATAAATAAATGTAAAGAAAACCCAATTAATGTTCTTAATATGGCGACCAACGACCACGTGACTCCGAACATTAGAGGTCCAGAAATATTTGACACATCTGAGTCAAAAGTTTATGAATTCTTAAAGAGCTTCGACAGATATGCGAAGATCATGGGATTCTCAGAAGAAAGAAGAGTCTTGCTGGTGACAGCATTCATGACTCCAGAAGCAATAAACAAATACGAAAATGCACAGGGAGATACATGGGAAACAAAAATGAGATCTGCATTCACCAGAGAAAAGAACATTCTGGAGATAATGAGGGAACTTGTTGAAACAAAAGTTGGATCAAACGATCCCTCAACCATATTCCGGAAAATAGACGAACTAGTTGGAAAACTAGTAGAAAAGGAATTAGGAAAAAAAGAGATATCAAACTTAGCATATGCTAACGCTGTAGATGATAGAGAAGTGAAGAGAGAAATAGCTTTGAGAGGTATCTCGAAAGCTGAGGATATCGAATGTATACAGAAGAAAATATAAGAATTCGAATCAAAGAGTAAAGATATAAGGGTGGACGCGTACACCACAAAAAGAGACAACGAGTGGAGAACAGTCGAACATAAGAGACGACAGCCAAGACCACAAAACGAAGAAAGAATAATAGAAGAAAGAAAGAGATATTTCAAAACGAGAAAAATTTATTGTCGGGCATGCAACGAAAAAGGTCATTTGAGAAGAGAATGCCCAAACATCAGGTGCAACCACTGCAAAAAAAGGGGCACGTACGAACACAATGCTATGAAAATCCAAATGGATTCAGAGAATGGGAGCAATGGAAACGGGACAACGGAAAGACTGGAAGAGATGACAGGAGAAATTATTCGAATGTGAAATATGGAGAGCGAAGTTCAAAGACAAATAGAAAATATTCAGTGGCTGAATTAGGAGAACGAAATGAGGAATGGGACAGAATGTCCGAAAGAACAGATAGAAGGGAAGATGTTGCAAGAAGAGATTACTTCACGAATAATAGGAAATTCAGAGACGAGCACGGAAACGAGGATACATGATCACAGGGAGAAGTGATCAGTGTGCTACAATAGGAAGTAAATGTAGATGTATGATTGATTGCATGTATGAATGTGTATGTGATTGTATGTTTGATGATGTGTTCAAAAATATTCCTCTGGAGATATGTATACTAAATGGTAAACATAATGGAAATGATGGAAAATGTAATAATATGAAAACCGAAAAAGAGAAGAAGAGAAAAAAAGAAAGCAGATGTATTGAGAATACCAATGTTTAACATAAAGTATAAAGAATTGAAAGGATGACCAAGTATAGAGTTTAGCATAAAGAATAAAAGTGTACAGTGCCTGTTGGACATAGGGGCCCGAGTCAATGTTATTAAAGCAGAGATTATCAAAGATATGAAAGATATCAAAATAAAAGAAACAAAAAGACGAATACACTGTGCAAATGATTCCGAACTTATAAACTATGGAATTGTGCAACTAAAAGTGATAATTGAAAGGTTAGAGAAAACGATTGATTTTTTTGTTGTTAAAGATCTAGATCTAGAAATGATAACAGGGATAGATTTTTTGGAAAAATTTGGAATAAAGGTGAAGAAAAAACCATCTCAAACAGAAAATGTATTAGTAATACGAGACAGCCCTTCTGACGAGGATAGACTAAAAGAATTAAAGAGCTGTACGAAAATAAAATTGACGACCAACTAATGGGACTTTTAACAGAATATAAATCAATATTTATGGCCGACAAATGGGATATTGGAAGAACCTTACTGACAAAACATAAAATCGAAACGCATGGAGAACCGGTATTAGTGAAACAGTATCGACAGCTGAAAAATTTCGAAGAATAAATTAGAAGATATCATTGGAAATTATGAAGAAAACTATATTATCGAAAAGTGCAGTTCCCCATGGAATTTCCCTCAGGTATGTGTTTGGAAAAAGGAGAAACAGGACATAAGAGTGTGTGTAGATTTTCGACAATTTAACAAAATCATGGTCAGACCTGCTTTTCCTTTTGTAGCAGTGCTATCACAGAAAGATATATATGGAAGAGAAAGAGAGATTGCACATGGATCCCACAAAATGAACAAGCATGAATTGGGATACTGTATTACGAGAAAGGAACTGCTGGCAATCTACTATTTTACGCAACACTTTAAACACTATCTTTACGGCAAAAAATTTTTATTAAGAATAGATCACATTTATGTTGACGACGAAGAATCCAATAATGCCACAGTTTCAAACTTGGATAAATTTTCTAAGTGGGTTGGATATGAAAATGGAATACCTAAAAGGCGAAAAATACTCTAACACCGATGCAATGTGGAGGAATTCCTGCGAAATGTGTGTACAATGTCAGACGAAGCACGAAGAAGCTAAGAAAGGAAAAATTAAAACAAGAATTTTAGCCCTTGACGATGAATCAAAAGAATTCAGATGGCAGAAAGATAATGATGAGATAAACCAAATCAGAGAAGATCTTAAAACTGGGAAAACAAGGAAATGGGTACTGAAAGATGATATCGTGACGACAATGGATAATAAATACTGGATCCCGAAAATCAAAAGAACAGAATTTGTGGAAGATATACATAAGATGCAATGTCACGCTGGTAGCAAGAAAGTTTAAAATTATTTAAAAGATAACTTTGATATGAATAATATGAGAGAAATGATAAAGGCAAACGTACAAAGCTGTGTAAATTGTCAGAAGAGAAAGATTCTAACAACGAAAACAAAAGAGAAACACATGAAACAATTTGCAGATGAACCATTCCAAAAACTATACATGGATTTCTGCGGACCGTTTAAAAGAAATATTAATGGATATCAATACATACTAGTGATAATCGATCAATTTAGCAGATACATAAGTTTAAATGCCGTTGCCCATCAAGACGAGAAAACATTTAATAAAGTATTTAAATTAATAAAAGTTTTTTAACAACTCTAGTACAACTTTTTAAGAACACAGATAAACGAATCTATCAGTCAATTATTTCACACAACAATAGAATTATTCGGTTAAGAACTTATTCACAAATATTCAAACTAGATAAAAACAATGACATTTTGCTTCTACGTTAATTAAAAAAAATTCCGAACGATTTTTACGAAACTTATCAACTACATTATTTGAATCGATGTCGGAATTCGATGTCTATAGTTGAATAACAATTAAGAGCACTAGGTTTAATAAATAGTTTTTATGAGGGTTTATTTAAATTTACATCTCGCCAGAATAATTTATTATTTTTTTAATTTAAAGGTAAAAATATTTTAATGTTAATATGCGTATTGAATATTTTAAAAAAATTAAAAAAGGATATAATAAAACAACTATTAAAAAAATCAAATACGTACTTAAAAATAAAATATGTTTTTAATGTGTTTTTTAAAAATATTTCAAAAATTAAAAATGATATAATAAAAGAAAATCTTAAAAAATTAAATATCTATTTAAAAATAAAAAAACATCTTTTTAATGTGTCTATTAAATATCTTAAAATTAAAAATGATAAGAAAACCATTAAATATTTATTTTATAAATAAAAAATATTTTTACAGTCATAACAATTTATATATTTTAATAGAAATTATGAAACAATTTTAAATAAATTTGAAAATAAATTTTTAGTTTTAATGGGAAAATTATATAATAAATTTGCAAAATTTTA
>MQRK01232285.1:11385-25767 GCA_001938485.1 Girardia tigrina | reverse complement strand
ATATATATATATATATATATATATATATATATATATATATATATATATACAAAATGCTGTATTTTCAGACAACAAAGAATACGATCAATTATAAAGATGAATACATGTTTTAAAGATCAGAATTGATCGGATTCATCAGACGATTCTTTTAGACCGATGCTTAGCATTCATATTTCTTAACGTTTTCATAGCCATGCAATGATTGATATCGTAATCGAATTCCGATTGACTTATATTAATGGATTTAAATTTCACTAATTTCATTATCCACTCTTCGAAAAACCAAATCCGCCATATAAAATTTATTATATCAATGTCTGATTACAAGTTTGAATGTTCTATTTGCTGTGAATCGTTTATTTCCCTCGAAAATAAAGTAAAAATAGATATCTGTAACCATGAGTTTTATAAATTTTGTCTAGAAAAATGCTTTTTAAATAACTTATGTTGTCCTTTTGATCGACGGGGTGTCTTAAACGTTTTTATTTTCAGTGAAAAATTTGAAAATGGTAAAAAAAGTTCTATTCAAGAGTTTGTGTTGCATCAAATAATTGAATATGAACAAGTGTTGAAATGTCTGTGACCTTTCGGGTTCTCACTTTTTCCAACGTTGAGATAGAAAGAGTAAATTGTAGTTATAGAATTAGATTTTGAAGACAACTGTAAGACAACTTTTAAATAACTTTTTGCTGGTTTTCGAATGATTGTTACAACAATTCGAACAGTTTTCCACTTGATGTCGAACCCTTTGATCGTTGTGTCGATAATGTTCATTTCGATCGTCGTTTCATCGACCAATCGGAACGATCTGTTCTTTGATCTCAAAAAAATTGGGTCGACGTTTTAGAGTTGATATTGGTGAGGGAAATCGTGAAAAGCAAAAAATACACAAATGAACTGCTGATAGTCTGTTAGGGTTTTGGAAAAAGCATATGAACACTTCTTGATAAAATTTTATACTAGTAAAAATTTAAAAATAATTCTTTTGACTAAATTATTAATTTCAAATAAAATAATATTTAGTTTAACAAAACTTGGAATTAAAAATTATAAATATTTGTTTTACTTCATCAAAAATTATAAATATTTTAGTCTTTGTTTTATCTCATCAATTTTCAAGGCTGAGGAAAATTACTATATAAACAACATCAAATCTAGTTTTAGTTTGCCCAAAAATACTTGCAAGAAATCTAACTAAGAGGAGTCGTGTTAACAAGTAACGTGAAAACTTATTTTTATTTTTTTTTATTTTATTCTTTTAAAAATTATTGTTAAACCATAAGTGCCCCGTATGGGAGAAGAAGGTTTAACTTAAAATCTTTGAGTTTAAATCAAATCATCGTTCGATTTTGGAGATTCACAGTTTTACTGTAATCTGTTAACTCGCTCGAAACATTGATTGTGTTTGTATTCTGTCATCAAAAAAATTGAATTATTTTTATTATTTGTGACTCGTTGATATTTGTTATTTGAAATAAAGTTTAATAAAAGAATTTGTGTTCATTATTCATATATTTATGTTTGAAGTACCTTCTGATTAATTGGAGTCAGATTAAAGATTATTGATTACGAATTATTGAATAAAGATTATCGATAAAAGATTATTGATTAAAGAATAAAGAATAGAAATTTTCGAGTAAAGATAAAGATATTAGATTTGTGTTTAAAAAGTGAATATTTGAAATTAAAGATAATTTTTAATAAAACCCAACAAGTCAATGGAGTTTGAATCATTTTTTGACAATTTTTATTCAATTAAAATTTAGCAAAAAAATTTCCACTGTAAATTTAGTTGAAATAATAATTTTTCTCCAAATTTAAATTTTTTCATTCAAATCTGTTAATATTTGAATTCATTAAAACGCAAAGTTGGTTTTGTTGATAATAAAAGTTGTATAATCCAAGATTTGACCCTTCCTTTTTTGAGAAAGGGTATTACTTTCAAAACAATCTCTGATCCAAAAAAAATTACAACAATTTTCCCAGAATCGATCAATGAACATTATTGGGATTCACATCGTTTCAAAAATTTCCCTCACTTGTGACCTGATGAAGTTTACAATTTTCGACTTGAAAATCATAATATGATCTAACGTTAGGATCAATAGTTTCTGGTGAATAATTTAATGGAGCTCAATGTGTTGAGACCATTTCAATTAGGACAAATCTGAGTTACCAGTCAACTTTATCTTCATACCATACGTCTTGCGCTATCAGTTGTTATGCTTAATAATTTATTCCATACAACTAGAGGCGTGGCCAGTGGGCTGTAGGTTTGGCATCACTATACTAAATGAAATACATAAATATTAATATAATTATTATTATCCTCATCTTAATTATCACTATTATTTTAATTAGTGTTATAAATGCTTCCGAAATTATTACCAAAATATACATTGATTTGCAATAAATTTGGTTTTAAATCCTATATTGTCACTTTTGTTAGAAATGTTTCATTTTGAACACAATTATTTTTATTAATGACTTAAGTTTGTTATCAAGTTTTGATATAAAATGACGAAATATTATTCAATGAATTTGTCAAATTATATTTTATCAGCATAAGTCTCGTTGATTTCGTGATTTATTAAGGAACAGCAGATTTAATTTAAATGAATTAAATTATATTTCTTCTCATTTAATGAGTCCTAAAATTTGTGTGATCTAAAATAATCTAATAAAGTTTTGCTACAATCATAAATTATACTTGAATGAACATCAATGGAATCATGCGCCCTATGTATGACACTAAAATATAAAATATAACTTTATTTACATGTCCCTTTTTATAAATACAGTGATATGAAAGAGTAAATATTGTAATTATGGTCATGTTCATATTAATTGTACATTGAAAATATTATTTATAGTTATTAATTATAAATATACTTAAAATCAATTAAAATAAATATTTATGTATTTTTTTATTTAAAAAAAGTTTTTTAGAGGACCTCAATTTGAGAACCACAAATAAATAAAGTTGGTAAACATTTTTCAGAACTTTCTTTATGATTTAATTTACAATTTCGTACAATTTTTTATACGTCTTAATCGTCACCTAAATCTGTTACTTAAAAAAACTTTAGTTTTAGACTCAATAATAAATAATTTAATAATTTAATAATTTAATAATTTAATAAATGACATTTATATATTTTTTTAAATAAACAATCAATAAATTCAAGGATTGAGTATCAATGTATTATAACTATAAATTTCAGTTGTCTTTCGACAGAAGAGGTTATGTTTTCTAATATAAATAATTATAACGAAAGTTAATATAAGAATAAGATTTATTCTGAAACAACATCCATGCAAGAATATATTTAGTCGTCTTAAATTAAATATTTTAAAGACGAGTTCTATCAGTACGAAATCAGAAAGAAGTAGACGAAGAAATCTAACAATTGATTGATTATAAAAGTCATATTTTCTCTAATGTGAGCTTCATACTTTCAATTTTTTTATAAGTTGATTCATATTTTTAAATAAATAGTTGTAAATTTTCAATAACTTAACCTTCTTTTTTTGATTCTTTTTATTAACTAACTTTCTATATAGGTATATATATATATATATCCATGGAATTTAGAAACCTGTTTTTGAAGGCCTTCTTCTCAATTGATTATCTTTGCACACTCACTCATTCTCGATGACAATAAATGATTATGTAAAATTTGATCGAATAAAACTTTTTAAGATCCCAAAATGGGAAAAAACGGAAAATTCGGAGTTTCCGAAGAATATTAATTGCAAGATATCTATTTATAAATTATAAGTAGTTTATATTAATTTTTATTGTGTTTTTTTAAATTAAAATTTTTTAAATCTTAAATTTTTTTAAATTTTAAAAACTATGTTTGCAAAGTAGAGTTCTGTCTGCATAAAGAATGGATATAAAAAATTTAATTTTTTGATTTACTATTTAATCTGAATCTTTATTTTCTTTGTTTTTCTTTCCCAAAAGGCTCTTAAATTATAAAATTTGACTCTTTATTCATGAAAACCGCATTAAGATAATATTTATATATAATTTAATTAAATATATTGACGAAAAATATTTCTCATTTTTCAAAAAAATGGGTTGTTAGAATGTTTTATAATATTTTTTATAATTACTTTTAATATAAAATTGTTTTTTTATCAAATTGGTAAACATATAATTAATATAAAGTGTGAGGAATGTTCTCAATTGTTTACTGTTTTATATTTTGTATGTTATATGTTGATTCAGACTGCGTCTCTCCTACCCAGGTGGAAGATTGGTATTTTCTTTGATTCTTAATAATTTAATTTAATTTTAAAGTAATATTAAAAATAATTTTCAAGTGTAATGTTTAAATTTTTAAATATAATATTTCATTTTTATAATGTAATTTAAAAATTTAATCTTTAATTGAAAAAAATATATAAATCTAATTTAACCGATGAGTTTTGGAAATTAATTATTAATATAATAAAATTTCCCATTTGTTTTAAAAAAAACTAGGATGACAGAAAATTATTAATCGAGAAAGAATGTCGAATAGCGAAAGTAGTTTGAATAATTGTTGTCATGAAAATTTTGTTTGTTATATTAATAAATGTTCGGAAAATCATATTGATATTGTTAATATAAATATAAATGAATTCACAATTTGTGTAATTAAAACAATAAAACATAATTCAAGCAACAAACCATGAAAAGTAAAAGATCATTGAAAACTTTTATTTAATATTCGGTGAATGTTGTTTTTCTTCAATTTCTAACAAAAAGTAATATAAAATTAAATTCGAAGTATAAAAAGAAAATTCGAATTTTTTTGTTATAAATGAACATTTTCCCATTTCAAACTCAATTTTTATATTTGCCAATTCTGTAAAACAAATTATCATATTTCTAACATAATGTTTTCCTCGGGTAAATGGGAATTGTTTGGTAAACTATTCTGATTATAAACAAAATTCGTTGTTTACCAAACGAAGGATAAGGCGAACAATCAATTTGAAAATGACACTTTGAAACATTATTAAACAGACGAAAATTTCTATTTATTTAGTTTGGTTTTAGTTATTTGATTATTCTTTTATTTATTTATATTTTTTAAATAAATAGGGTGTTTTGTAAAGATTTCAATTGTTAAATACATAAAAGAAACTGTAAAAAGTTAAAGATTTTTTTTATCCTAACCCTTCTTTGGACATAAAATAACTTACACTTAAGTAAATTAAGAATTGATACAAAATCTGTAACTGAAATCGCTAAACCCTTAGAGGTTCCGAAAAAAGTTACGTTTGGGACCGTTGGGATCATATGCTGACCCCACCGTATTTTTCCTCGATTTTATAACAGACTAGGACAACTATATTTGAAGTACACCAGTGTACTACTTTCCATTAATTGCAAGTAAAAAAAAACTGGAATAAGTAGACGATATTGACAACATAATGTGTACCATATGCAATTCACCTAATATATCTATAATCAAAGTACCGTTCATATGAATATACATTACATGTAAAAGACAGACTGAAATAAATAAGCGTCATTCATCTGCAACAGTTTTTGCAAAAAACGTGTTGATGGCAAATAAAATCTCTGCATTGTGCACATCGAATAGTTGCCTTTGTGTCTGAGGCACGAGAACAAGATTTGCATCGACCTCTTTTTCTTTCGTCTATTGCAGCGTTAGTAGCAAGAGGAAAATTCGGCTGATTTACTACATTTCCATCAGAATGTTTGAGAATTAGTTCCATTCCGAGCTCCTGCAAAAATAAACGCCTTTGTGAGATGTGCCGTTGTTCCACATTGGATGGAGTTGGAGAAAGAGAACATAATCTTGATTCCTAGAGGTCATGTAGCAAGAAGATAAATGAAAATATATATCTGACACTTACTTTAAGAAATGTATTTTCTTTATACCTGCTAAGTTCAATATGTTGCCAAACACAGACATTGGCCACCGTCTTGTTTTTCTCCTTACTGTGTAAGTAGAAACCAGTTTGTCCACTGTGTCCACAGCACCCTTCGTATCGTTGTAGTAGAGGACTATATCATGTTTGTTTGTAGTGTCGTCGACTTTTCCTTGTCCAACATGTTGGGTACTCAGCAGTAAGACAACCTAATACAAATTATGATTTATAACTCCATTTACGGAATGATTGGATTACAAATAAAGCAATTTAATGTTTACCTTATTCTTTTTTGGCATAAATGATACCAATGTTGCTTCTGGTTTGTAGAAAAAATGACTCGAGCCAATACCTCTTTCCTTGACTTCCAAAGCAGCTGATGGCTCGCTTTATTTACAGGTCACAAAGCTGATGCCCTTTCTTTTCCAGTCTCTCGATAGAGTAAGGC
The DNA here is from genome assembly GCA_001938485.1 of Girardia tigrina. Taxonomy (NCBI): domain Eukaryota; kingdom Metazoa; phylum Platyhelminthes; order Tricladida; family Dugesiidae; genus Girardia; species Girardia tigrina. The sequence goes on along the minus strand of MQRK01232285.1, from coordinate 19,424 downwards.
TTGTATAGAAATTATCTGTTGTGAGATTTCTTCCTGAATTTGTCAGAGGTGCCACGATGTCTTCGACAAGCTTTTGCGCAAGATTTGTTGCTACTTCATTTCCTTCCTTACCCAAATAAGGTTTCATGCCACACACAAAGCTTGTATCATTGCAACACATTGCAAAAAAATTTAAGCCATATTTCGAGGGCTTCATTGGCATATATTGTTTGAAAACACATCGCCCTCTAAAAGAAACCAATTGCCCATCAATTGTTACAGAATGAGAGGGCTTATAATATTTTGGCTGCTGTTTGACAAATAGGTCAAAAACATCTCTTATGGGTGCAAATTTGTCATTTCAGCGACGAAAACTCTTGGTATCCTTGTCATCAAATCGCAACATTGCATTGAGTTGCTTGAATCTTTTCAACGACATAGTTTTACGAAAAATAGGGCGGCTCATTTATGTCCTCTAAAGGCTCAGAAGTGACTAATAATTAGAGCGAAATACTCCAGTCAAAATGGACAGACCAATAAACGTTTGTATTTCATCATAGGTTGTCAAATTCCAATTATTCCTCGTTTTCAGACCCACTGAATTCGTATGTTTGACAATGGCTTCAATCATTTATTTTGTTACAAACAGACCGAATGCGTCTGATATCCCAGTAATCTTTCTTTTGGCTTCAACAGTTGGCCCACATTGACATACATAATGTTATGAGTCATTGTCTGTCGAATATTCGGCGGCTCTCTACTCCACACCTCTCCAGTTTTGCTGATATCGGATTAAAAGGCAAACTGCGATCACTGCCACTCATAGGCTCTATGGTGAAGAGCTGTATAAAGATGACGATGAAGATTCCATCGAGGATGAGAGTAGAGAAAGTGAAGAAGACATAGATCTTCCAGAAAATGAGATTCATGAAGTCATAAATGGTGCTGAAAGTGAGAGTGATGCTGCCCAAAGTGGAGATAGCAGTGATGAAACTTCAATCATTATACTCAATTATTAAATAATCAATCATTATACATTAATAATCAAATACATTTTCGATAACATAATTATCTAGGTGTATGATAGACGTATCGATTGTCTTGCAACAATGTCTTTAAAACAGATTCAAGAATTTCAGAATATTCTTGTTTTGTGACTACAAATAACCAGAAAAAAAGGCGTCATTTCAGCAACGGGGCTCCAAACAATGAACATTTTACCCTTAATCAATTTCTTCATTAAGTTCACCGACAACGTTCTATAATAAATTGGTTGAGTTATGACCAAAATTGTAAATTAGGAGAAATAAATAAATTACTATTTCTAATAAGAAAATAAAAAATTAATTTTTTCATAAATTTCAATTCATTATCGCCGATTTCCATTATTTATTCAACATTTCTACTAACTGTCCGGAATTTCTTTTAATTGTGTTAGTCAGGAAATTCATAAATATAAAATCTAGCATACCAAATTCATGACATGTAACGTAAAATACAAACTCCTACACAATCAAGTCCTATTTAATTTCTTTTGTATACCAAAATAATTATTTCGGACATTCGAGTCGTTTTAACAGATATAAAACCACCATATTTCAGGCATTAGAAAATAAACTAATTTACGTGGTTCATTCAATAATTATCAGACCTCAGGTAAAATAATTTAATAGCAAATTTGTGCGATTAAATAAATTAATATAGATTTTAATGATGATTCTATTTTCTTCCATATTCCTTATAGCTTCCTTCAGCTTTTCCAACAGGTGTTCTGGCTTACTCCTCGGTTTGATGTTGATAGGTTTCCCGGTGGTTCTAATCGTATGCTTTATCCAGCTAGTCTTACCTATATCCCATTCGTTTGCCGTGAAGACATTTTGGAACTTAACCATCACTTTATCCAGTTCATGCTTCCTTTTTGTATTCACATATTTCCTTGTTTCAGACAGTCTCTGCTCTCCCTAGATCATGTCACCAAATTTTGCTTCTAGCTCGTAGATCGGATGTGTCCTGTGGAATTCCTCTCTTTCTGTCTCCGATAACCAACGGAGCCCTATCCCAAAGCTCTTTTGCAAAGGCATACCCCCTATCATTTGGGGGCGTAAATCATCGACTACTATGAACTTAATTTGTTTCTGTTCCTTCCGTACTGTAGACAGAATTGTCGTTTCTCACACAACCTTCATCTTGGCTCCATTTGCTGCGTTCAGTTTCTGGGCAGTATTATAGATTGTAACCGATTAGAAACTACGCACCCATTCAGCCGCTATAACATTCATCGCTGCTCCTGTGTCTAACAAACATTCTATCTCTATCCCTTTAATTTTGACCATAATACTCGGTCGACCCTGTCAATTGTGGTACGTAATTCTCTCATCCCCTCATCAGTAGTTGTTCCGTTTTGTAACCCGTCCTGTTGCAACGTTTGTATTTAACCGGGCATTCTCTTCGTATATGGCCTCTCTGTCCGCATTCAAAACATGTGACGTTTAGTTGTTTCTGACATTTTCTGTTGATATGTCCCATTTCTCGGCAATTCCAGCATGTTCGTTGTTCTTCGTTTGTTCTTTTCCATTGGACCGTCTTATCCTTTGCTTTTGCATGTCGTTTCATGATGTTTGCCTATGATGTCTTTACTGAATTGATTTGTTTCCTTTCCCTTTTCACCTCGTCCATCTTTTTTATTATCTTCTGTATCTCTTCTTTTTCCTTTGCGTCTCTCATCATTATTTCCTTATGTGTTTCGTCGTCGTTGTTGCAATGTAGCAACAGACACTTTTCGATTTTCTCCAGTGTCCATTGGAACGACATAATTTCCTCGGCCATTTTCCTCATCTTCGTGAAAAATTCTGTTGAACTCTATGTCGTCCTTTTAAATTAAACTGCGTTGCGTAGAACCTCCATTTGGGACTTTTTTTGCCTGAAATGCTTCCCTTAATTGGTTCTCGAAGCCCTTTCCTGTCAATCTCGTGTTTTCATAAACCGCGATCAGCTCTCTCGATAATAAAGTTATGACTAACATCTTCTTCAGATTATCTGGAATTCCTGCTACCTTGAAATACATGTTGCAGCTCACAAGGAACATCTCCAAAACATCTTCTTTCTTCAGATGTTCAGGGAATAGCCTCGATACCAGAAGATACGCGTTCGTGACAAAGGCCGCCATGTTAGAATCTCTCGAGTCCTCCATCGTCGGTGAAGAATTGAAAATCATAGATCCGAATAGTTGTTAACCCACAATAATAAAATTTACAAATATTCAATTTACAACAAAGAATAAATTCGAGAATAAGATTTATTGAGAAATATTCGTGGATTCCATTTCACACTTAAATTACAGTCACACAATAATTCACTTGATCGCAAAAAAATAATGATTATTCAAACAACATATTTTTTTAATCATTAATTTTTCTTGATTGTTTTTTTTAATTTAATTCATACACAATTTTCTGAGGAACTTTTCGGTTAATGATAAACTTGAACTTTGTGTTTTCTTTAATTATTAATTTTATAATTTATTGATTTTAGTGGTTTTTCTTTTTTTTGAGAATAAAATTTTATTAGACACTCATTAATAAATAATTTATTTTCTTTATTCCTTGTTAAATTTAAAAATTTCTATTTTACTAATTTACCCTAACACGTGTTATGCTGCAAAACAGCATTTCGAAGTTAAAAACGGGCAAATATATGATCATTCTATGTTTCCACAGTGGTTTAGAAACAAAGACAAACTTGCTAATCAAAAACCATCAATGAAGAGCGTTAGGAGCAGAAAAGAAAACCAGTTTGGGAACTATAGAACAAATTATTTGCGATGAGATAATATAGATATTAGAATACGAAAAATGAAACTTAGTCGGAAGTATATTTCTGATAGGGCAGTAGCATTCAGTAAAGAGTTTAATATTAAATTAAAGGCTACTGGAAATTGGATAACAGGTTTTATGAAGAGAAATGGATTTACACTTAGACGAAATACCAATTTAACAACATTATCAGACTCTGTCATAATTTTACGTAAGGTGCGTAACAATATTGTCTATAAGCAATTTCGTGGTGAAAAACAAAATGCTGATAAGCTCCGTGCGGATTGTGGTTGTCCGAAGTGTTGCTTCCTCTGCTGATGGAATATTCTCCTGCAGATATTTTTAACACTGATGAGAGTGGTTTATATTATCGTGCTATGCCAGACAGCACCTTGACATTGTACAAAGATAACGTTGCTGGAGGTAAAAAGTCTAAAGATCGTCTTACTGTCCTTTTCAAATTTAATATGGATGGATCAGAGAAAAGATGCCCTCTAGTAATCGTAAAAAGCGCAAATCCTTGTTGTCTCAGAGTAGTGAAGAATTTACCTGTTGGCTACAAAAGCAATAAAATGCTTGGATGATCAGTGTCATCTTTACAGAAATGTTGCAAGAGTGGGATGCAGAAAATTGCCGAAAAAAGCGAAAAATTTTGCTTTTACTGGATAACTGTAAAGCACATCCAGAAGGCGTCCATCTCACTAATATTCAACTTCAATTCTTACCTTCCAATACAACATCGATAATGCAGCCTTTAGACCAGTGTATTATTCATTCTACGAAAGCTCACTATAGGCGTTGCCTGCGACGCAGAATTATTTCACTAATTGATGACGGTGAAAAAACAGCTCAAGAAGTAGTCAAAAGCATCAACGTACTTGATGCATGTCACATGGAGGCAACTGCATGGAGCACTGTGTCAACTGCTACTATTCAGAATTGTTTCAAAAAAAGAGGTTTTAAAAATCCCACAATAAAATTTATTGATCCTGTCTATGAAGAGGACATTGAGCTACCTACTGGCATGAATGAGCACGAATTCTTAAATTGGGTCAACGTCGACAGCAAACTTCTTGTTGTAGAAGAGGTCACTGATTCTGATATTATCAAAGAAATTCAAAACTATAAACAAAGGGTATTTTATGAAGAGGACAGTGATTTTGATAATGACACAGAAGACATGCCATTATGTCTACCTTCATCAAAAGAAGTGAATAACGCATTACAAATTTTGAGAACAACGCTCGAGGTTCGTGGAGGCTCCGTGAATGACTATTCAATATTTTATAAATTAGAAGAGTCAATTGGGCGACAATTACAAACTTCACTCACTCAAACAAGATTGGATGCATTTTTTTACTCTTCTTCAACTTTAGTACAGTACTGTAATGTGTACATGTGGACTATACTACACTGTAATACAGTTCTATAAATTGAATTCATCAGTGTCACTTAGTTGTTCAATGTTCAAAACAATCTTTTGCAGTTTTTCCGCTTAATATTATCAGCCGGTTTATGTAATCAAATGGAGTCGACCCAATGTGACCACATAAAGCGGCGCCTACTGTATAATAATTGATAAATTTTTAGACAATTTTTTAATAAAATTTAAAGAAAGAGAATCTGAAGGAATATATATTTGTATTTAAATGTATATTAAAACTGATTTTAAATAAAAAGTTTTAAATAATACTATTTTATTTTATTATATTTTACTATAAATTTTGTTTTTATAAGAATATTTATAATGAAAGTGAATAAATTTTGTCAAAAAATTATTTTTTATGATATGTCAAAAATCGTATGGGCAGACATATCGATTGTGTAAATACAATTTTGGAATATTATGGTTTTCTTATAAAATTCAATAGAATAATTTTAAAATTTTTATATATTTATATAAGATTATTTGGTATTAATAAGTTTATATAAAGTGCAAAATTCTTCCAAAGTATCTTTTCCGATAATGTGAATAAAATTATTTATACAAAATTAAAATGTTTTTTGTAAACGTATTTTTGGTTTCATGAATGATATTTTATATTTGGTATGTCGACAATTACATTTTATACTTTAACAAGTTTATATTCACTCAAACACTCACTTCATGAATCAAGCAACTTATTTTCGTAAGTTACTGAAACAGCAAAGATGTAAGATATTTGATAAATCACAAGTTGTTTGATTGGAAACAAAGGAAAAGGACTTATGGGATATCATATAAATATTGAATGTAATGTGAATAGAACAGCTGCGTTTTGCCATTGAATATGGTTCCAAATGTTTTCTTAGAGGACATTATAATAATTTTAATAAACACAAAGAAATATGAATCTGGATGATGTAACATTATGGAAGTCACATATAATCATTATGTTTAAAGATCGAGAGATTCTACGAAAGTCTTGGGCTTTAAGTAACAAAAGAAATTTGGACTATTTATGTTGGTTTTTCAAATAATGTTGACTAATACTGTAACAACTGAGTGGAATCGCTGTTGACAATTCGATGAGGAAGAACGAGATTTACAATACCCGCTTTTGGTTAATTTAAAGAAAATATCTTAAATCTATATTATTATTGATTTAAGTTAATTATGGGAATATTGTTTCATTAAAAAACCTTCATCAAACTATGTCTGGTCGAGGAACAAGAGGTAAGAATTAGGCAGATGTGTTCCAGAAAAATATTACGAGACAATATTCAAGGTAGTACAAAAGTAGCAATTAAAAAACTCGCTGGTTTGGGGCTATAAAGAATTTCTGAACTAATTTATGAAGAACCTTGTGATTTTTTCGGTATTTTCTTAATAAATGTGAGGAATATTTTAATTTGTTTGAATGTGTAAATGTATGGATGCTGTATGTTGATTTGAGTATGTTGAATTTAGAATGGTGATTCTCCCACCCAGATGGAAATTGGTATTTTTTTATTTAAATTTAAAGTGATCGACTATTCGAACATAATTAAAATAATCATTTTATAAGTTCATATTTTTAATTTAATAATTAAAATTATGTTTAATATTTTTGGTAAAATTTAAATTAAATGTATTTTTAATAATTTGGTGACATTTTTATTATTTTGAGATTTATTGAGAAATGGTAAAATTTATTATTTTTATTAATATTAATTAATGTATTGAAAAAAATGACTTAGAAAAATTGATCGAATAATCATGATTAAAAATAGAAATAAGAAAACCAATTAGAAAGATGACAAACGATGAAAGACCTTCTGAGAGTCATTGTGACTCTAAATGTGATTGTAATAAAAGTTCAAACGCGACTTGTCTAAATGTTCTTAATAAATGTAAATAGAAATGCTATCACATATATTTTGTTTCTCGTCAAATCAACACAGCGACAATACAAACACTTATTATTATTTTGAAATGTTAATTGACAGTGAATTCTTTGTAGAAAATAAAAATTTATTGGGAGGTGCAATCAATTATTTTCAAAATACGTGGAACGGACGGCCCGATATAAGATGCATTAGAATAGCACTATATCTGCATTTCATTTATGTAATATATATCAAACTGCAAAAACTTTCCCACATTAATAATCCAAATGAAGGTTGACATTATATGTTTTCGAAAAGACAAGTGCAACTCATCCAAATATTTGGAAAATTATTAAAGGTTTGATAGAAGAATAAAGTTATGTCAATTAAAAATTGAAGATGTTATAACTACTGTGAAGGACGGGTTCATTCTTTAAATTTTTGAATAATTAATTTTCGTAAATAATCTCTAAAAAAAGAAAAAAAACATTTAAAATCAAAAGTTATAAAACAGTTATAACTAAATATCTTAATTAATTAAAAAAAAGAGTTATTTTTAAAAATAATTGAATTTTTAATTATTTTGCATTTATTTTAAAAAATTATTTCGAAGAATAACTTTATGAAATTTTTGTTGTTAAAGATGTAATAAAAAAATAATTTAGATTTAAAAACCAGTTAGAAATTCTGCAAATTAAAATTCGATAAATAATTAATAAAATATATAATATATAAAAACTGCTATTCAAAATTTTATAATTAATGAATCACTATTAAATAATAATAAATTTATTATTAAATAATAATAATACTGTTAAATAATAATAAATTTAATAATTGCTTAAATAAAATAACGGATAACATGAAATAGTAGGACACCTACTATTTTAATAGTAGGTGGAAAAAAAATTGAAAAGGCGCCCAATATTGGTTTACACCTACTATTTGGTGCTTTTGTTT
>MQRK01232281.1:27330-42892 GCA_001938485.1 Girardia tigrina | reverse complement strand
TTTATTAAATTTAAAGTGATTGACTATTCGAACTTAATTAAAATAATCATTCGATAAGTTCATATCTTTTAATTTAACAATTAAAATTAAGTTTAATATTTTTAGTAAAATTTCAATTATAGGCATTTTTAATTATTTGATGACATTTTTATTATTTTGGATTGTTATTATGAAATGGTTTAAATTATTATTTTTAATTAATATTTTCTTAGAAGTTAAATATTTTAAAAAATGACTTAGAAAAATCGTTCGAATAATCATGATTTAAAATAAAAATAAGAAAACCAAATTAGAACGATGAAAGACCTTCTGAGAGTTGTAATGACTCTAAATGTGATTGTAATAAAAAATCAAATGATACTTGTCTAAATAAGAAGGTTGCTTGAATTCATATTATCTGTGCTATAATGTATTACACATGTATTTTTTTTCATTTTTATTGATTATTTTTCTTAGAAATTTTTCAATGAAGAACAAATATTTTGAAAATGAGGAAATAACCTTCGCCACATCAGCAAGCATTGCATTTAATTCAGTCTTTAAACACATGTTACATTGAGTGAGGAAGTGTAACACTACAACCAACAACAACTATCTCAACAATCTTCTAATAAGAGAATATTTTTCTGCGAGACATTTAGATGTGTATTCTGGTGGTTTCTCTTTTATCCATTTGTAAATATATACAAATTCACTAAATTAGACAAGCAACCCTTTTTATAGAAAACTTAGTTTAGATACCCTGAATCCTTGTGTGAATCGCACTTCACAGTGTCATCAATTTTTTAACAAAATACTTGCTTATTTATACCAATACGGAATATCAAGTTAACAACTCATTTTCATTTATTAAACAAATGTACAAGACATATGTTCTCATGATGGTTTTTATACACTTCGAAAATAAAACAATTATAAAACAATTATAAATAAAGAAATGTTTCATTTTCGAAAATCATTTTACAAATAAAAACTTATTTTCATTTTATTAAAACAAATGCAAAATATATTTTTTTGATTAGAATATGCTACTGAAAATGTGAAGTATTATGATTTCATTAAACATAATCATATATAGATTCAGAATTGTTGACTGATTTAATCTTGAATATTTTGTTTTAATTAAGAGATATCAAACTTCTGTTAAAGTAATATTTTGATTTTAGAGTAACAGTTAATCACTAAATGGTCTTAGAGCCTTAGGAATTGAGATCTTTGTCACCTTTTCGGGTGAACCTAAGTTAGGCTTTCCAAGATAATGGCTATCAGCGTTTATTTGTAAGTTCCTTTAATACAAAGTTAAATAGTAAACTATATAATTTTGGAGTTAAAAATTCAATCCAAAAAGGATCTTCTAAATCACTTGGCCATTTTATATCTAGTTTTAATAAATAAATACATTCATGAATGTATAATCGGAAAAATCTTTTATTCGACATAACTAAAGTTTTCAAATCTTCATTTTCTACTTTTTTATTAAGTAGGGGGAAATGTATGTTCGTTACCAACCCCGGGGGGGTCACCCTTTGCAATGGCAAGGGTTCAGGTTACCACAGCAACGGTAACCAAGGGACATTTTTCATTAGCAACGGATACATTGATTCAAGGCGGTAACGGTTACTGTACCCATAGCAACCGTAGAAAAAAGTGCTAATCAATCACTGCACAGTGCACAAATGTGTTAATCGATACTTTAAAAGTGCTAATTGATACTGCATATTGTGTTGCGTATTTCTAATGTGCTAGCACAGTGCTTTTCAAGCTGCACATGTGCAAAAGTGAAAAATCAATACATAAATTTTTTTAAAAGTGGTAGTGTCAAAAATCGATATCATGTGTTTGATGCACATTTTGATTTTCTATCTGAATATGTAATTAAAATTTTCATATATTGATTACCTTTTTTTATAAATAACATAATGTGCAAATTTACACCAAGTGCACATCGATTTTTAGATGCACAAGGAAGCAGAATATCAAAAAAGTGCTTATGCACTTGAATAGAAAGCCATATACGTACATTCAGATTCCATGTCAACATTTTCAATAAAAGTGCTTTCATGAGGTCTTGTTTGATAGTAAATAACATACATAACACATTAGTTTCATATATATTCGAAAAAATCGATTTTTAAACACTTTTTTGAGAATTTCAAAAATGTTCGAAAAAATAGATATTTCAGCACTTTTTTTTGAAAATGTTGACATGGAATCTGAATGTACGTATATGGGTTTCTATGATCGCTTTTTTATTTTGATCAATAAGACAATTATTTCTTTAATAATTATATAATTTGTTTATTTATATAATTATACAATCGTTTAATTATATTATTTGATATAAATTTTCTTCTTATCTGTTTTATTTTTTTCTGTTTTTCTTTCTTCTTTCTGTTTTCTTCTTCTAGATCAAACTAATCTTACTAATAAAGATTAAAAATTCCAAATTTACACTATTAAGAACACCGATTTGACTTTTTATATTTTTATTTAAACAAAAATTTTGATTGTCCTTAAGACAATCTTTGTCAAAACTTTTGTACATTTGCATTCAAAGCGAAATTGATTAATGAATTACTTCTCATTATTTTTTAGCTAATGGGAAAATAAATATTTTAATAAAATATTCACTCAAAACTTATTGGATAATAATTAAAATGATAATTAATTATTTAAAAAATATTAATTTGATTTATTTATTAAATATTATGAAAATTAATAAACTTATTTAAAATACATTTACAAAAATATTCCTAAGCTACGACCCAGACGTAATTCATACAGTCTACCTACGACACCTCAAGTGCATTTACAGGAGAGAACATCTATTTAAGCATAGTGCAGTTGTGATGAAAACGAATCCAGAGATGAGTCGTCTTCGAATTCCAGTGTGGGTTCAAACTCGATGAGCAACGACAGTGACAATGATAAACTCAGTGAAAACGAGGACCTTCCTTTATTCTTGCTAGATATGGCAAAGAGTAGCGGCCTGTAAAAAGTGAATAATTTTCATCGCAAAATATTTTTCGAGCCATGAAAGGCCTTACATCGTACTGCAGGAGTGTAGAAGAGCCTGTGAATGCATTTCGCCTTTTTTGGATGATTGAATCCTTTTTTTTACAAGGATTACATGATCGACTATGCACGTCATCAGATAATGAACGTTTTTCACTTGAACTCCATGAATTAAATGTATTCATTTTACTTTTATTCATCAAAGGTGCCATGGACAAGACCAATTTCCCATATGATCTCCTGGGGTCGAATGAATATGGAAGTGAAAGGTTTCAGAAAATGTTGTCAAAAGATCTTTAAAGTTAAATAAATTAGTATTTACGGTTCGCCAAGAAGACTTCTAGAAGCATGAGACTAGAACAAGACAAATATGCTCTGGTGTTACACACCGATATAGATTTGACAGCTGACAAGCAATTATTCCCCACCAAGGCTCACTGCTGATTCTTACAATTTATGAATAACAAGATGGACAAAAAACAAATGTGTAGCTCTTGCTATTACTATTGAATTATGCCACATTTGTTACTCTTTGTACACAAAAATTGTCTACAATGAAGTTGCCTTCCTTTAATAAGGACAAGTGAAGATTATTGTCTGGATTCTGATAATATGAAAAATATAGATTACGAAATAGGGTCAAGTGACCCTCAGCCTCCATTCCAGGTATATTTACTTCATCAAACAAAAGATATGCGCTTTTTCAAAAAGTTCTGTACTGAACATAAACAGTTCCTTAATTTATTAAATGTCACCAAGTACAAAAAGCATAGGAATGCTACTTTTACATAGAAAACTAATGAAAAAGTGAAAAAGGTATCCGCCGTTCTAGTGTTAAAGGTGTAATAGATTTATTACTGAACATATTTTGAATTTTAATATATCGTAATTTTTTGAATTTTTTGCATAATTTAGTCGAAAGATTTATTAAATAACTGAAATTTATTTCTTAAAATACAGCCAGTCGTAATTAAAATTGATCATATATTTGATACTAAAAAATATCTAAATGAAACCATAATTTTCGTTCATAATCTTCTTTACTTAATCAAATTGACATAAATTAGAATATCGGGAGTAAATAATTTTATTATAATTAAATGTATAAAAGACGTAGTATTTTGTAATTATTGATCATGTGGAAAGTTTAAATATTCTACTTTGAGATGCTCATTCGAGTTATTATTGTTCCAGAAATTGTAACATTTCAGGGAAGGGTATAAGGGAGGTAGTAAGAGCACGTTCAGTTTGTTACCTATCGATATAATTTTTGGGAATTTATTAAAAATAATTTTTAATTTTATTATTTGTTTTTATTCAGAATTTTTTAGTAAACATCAGATTATAGTAGAACTTTCGCAAAAAATATTTTCCAAAAAGAAAGTGTTAAAAGACTGAAACCAATAACAAGTATAAATGTATTTTTAGGATGTCACAATAATGATAAAAACATACTTCTTTAACTATAGAATCTCCCTATACAAGAAGAACACTTCAGAGACCGTCTTCATTACAAAGTGAAACTCCTAGAGAAACTCTTATTTTAAAATTTTTTTAAATTTAAGTAAATTCAGTCCTTGTGATTTTGTTATTCATGTTTTCAATTTGTTATAATTTCAAGTATGTTTTGAATGACAAAACATTTTTTAAATATTTTATTGAAATAAATTTTGTATATTATGTTTCTTTTAAGAGACCTCCATCTTAATAAGTAATCTGTTATAATTACGCAACAGAAACACGATAGTAAATTTGGAGTACTATGCGGGTCTATTCCAATGATTGCATAATGCCATCAAAGTAAAATAACGCATGGTTTTCGTCTCCATGACAAACGCCCCACTCAATACAGCCGTTGTTTCAAAGACTGCTGTGAGTGAATGCGGTTTTTAGGAAATTACTCATCCATCAATTTTGAAAAAAAATAATTCTAAATATGTGACAGCAGCAGAGAAAAGGGACCACAAGTCCCTGCATAGACAACCCAGAAATCGCCTGTAATAGTGGATTGGTCAAAAATGGGGCAAAAGTAGTTCTCTATCTATTTCAATAGGTCAATCCATGCTCCTGATTCAGGGAGCGACGATGTACGTTTAACGATGCATCGCAACACGCATCGTTTACGATGCATCGAAAAAACCTTCATCGTTAAACGATGCATCGAAAGACTACATCGTTAACGATGCATCGAAAAACTATATCGTTTACGATGCATCGAAAAAACCTTGATCGTTTAACGATGCATCGAAACACGCATTATTTATGATGCATCGGAAGACTGCATCGTTAACGATACATCGAAACACGCATCGTTAACGATGCATCGAAAAACCTTCATCGTTAAACAAAGCATCGAAAATAACAATTTAATATAAAGCAGCTGAATTCAAATCTAAATTTTATTTGGTCATTGATATTTGCTATTGTGCTACAATAATGATAAAGAAAATTTACAAAATAGGAAACAAGAAAATTTCAAATTTATTTTTGGAAAATTGAATCAAACTATAAAAGGCACATTATTCATTTTCTTCATCTGTCTTAAGTTCTCTTTTATATAAACTAGTTTTTCATCTTTGGATTCTGACAAATTTGTTCTTCTCTCACCACATATATTTCCAGCTGTGGAAAACACTCGTTCAGAGCAGGAGAAAGCTGCTGGAATCGCCAATAGTCTCCTTGCGAAGCAAGCAAGTTTCGGATAATTATGTGCTTGATTTTTCCAATAACGAAGTATGTCACCATTATCGGCAATTGGTATTGTTGTTAAATAGTTTTCTAATTCCATCTTGATTTCCGCCATCAAGGAGGTCACCCCTTCCGGGTTGTTAACCACTTTTCCAAAAGTTTGAACCTTCAAACTGTTGGAAGACCTTCTTATATACGCAGCTTTTGTGCTTTTTAGTGGCTGTGTGTGCTAGTGTCTTATTGTATATCATCAATGGAAGATTGTGATGTGTGGGGTGAGGGGGTGTTCTTAAGTTCGGCCTTGCACATGTTGAACACAGCTTCCTGCAGGGATACTTTTGTCATGTGGTACCTTTGCCCAATGTCATGTAATGTTGATCCTTTGTAACGTGGATCCAACATGTTTGCATATACGTATTCTAAAACTTGAGCTCCACATTCGGGAAATCTGTCATTCATTTTCAACAAGTAATGATCAACGACTTCTTTCATCATGGGATTTGGTGAATCATATGATATTGACTGCAATTCGTCTTCCAGATCAAAGAGCTTCGGAATGACATCGACTATAGAGACCTCGTTCTCTGCACTTGCAAGGTGGGAGAGTTCTTCAAATTTTTTCAACAGTTCAATCATTGACCTTAATTGTTCAATCTCCTCTGTATCTGGTAGTTTGTTGACTAAATTTTGCGTAACATCTTTTTCTGCAACAATTTTGATGGCAGGCAGTAGCTCATTGATAGATTGTAGTTGATAAAGGTCACTGTTCTACCTGGTTGGGCAACTTTGAACTATTTTAGTAATTGTGATATCTGGATTTTTCGATGCTTCGGCAATAAGTAAATCCTTTGACTTCTGAGAATGATTGAAGAAGCTAAGCAGCCATGTCATCTTATCACTTAAATCTCTCCACAACTTACATTTCGATGCAGCACTTTGCAATATAAAATTTATCTTATGATCAACACACCAGAACACATCATTTATAACACAATCCTTTCAGACTTTCTTCATGATTGCTCCACCATCGCATGTTATAGTTGTGCGCACATTTGGTCCCAAGTTTAGGTCTTTAGTGATGTTATCCAATCTTTTTCCGATTTCTACCGATGAATGTTTGCCAGCAAAGTGTTGTAAGGTGACTAAGAAACGCTTCATTTGAAAATCAGAATCAATGTAATGTACAGTCATAGAAATGTATGCTGCGTTGGTGGTCTTGTTGGTCCACAGATCAGACGGGAAGGATATTCCATCCAGATGAAGTTTGTCTTCATTTAATTTGTTATCAACTGCTGCCTTCATTGTATTGTATAAAATCGGAATTTTAGTACGAGAAAAGATCCTTGAAGAAATTGGCTTATACTGCCCTTTAGTACATACTTTCAATAGGTATATAAAGTCATCGTTATCAACTATATTAAAAGGCAACATGGCACTTGCTATCCACTGAATCATTGCAGCGACAACTTCCTACTGTTGATCGTCATTCTTAGACCATGGACTTTTGGTGAACACTCGCTTTGTTGGTATTTCTTCACAGCACATTTTGTCTTTTCATAACAATTAAGAGCTCACTTTGTTTGGAAAATGTAATTCATGATATTGAAAAAGTTTGAGGTAGAAGGATTATTTTCCAAATCTCCAACAAAAAAATTGATGTATATCATTATCAAATCACAAAAGCCGTTGTGAAAAATTATCTCATTTGATAATTTTTCTCTAATCAATTTAAAAGTAAAAATAATGTATCTTGTGATGTCAAACCTTGGTGCATCAAATTCCTACGTAAAAAACGAAACTTTAAATCAATTTTAAATAATAAATATTATTTACCACAATGAATTTTTCTCTAATTCTTTTAAAAAATCTCCAATATCTTGAAATAAATTCATTATTACGCCTGAAACAGCTGTAACTTATTGATGTAATATTATTATTATTATTAAATATCTGGCTTTGTGAAAATTTCTTACTTTGATTTGGATTGTCTTCAAATTTATTACTAAATAACATCCAGCTTTGATGCAGTACTTTTTGTATTTTCTTAATAATACCGCGGTGCCTTCGATCTTGGATAAAATTTCTTATATTTCATAAATTGTGTTGTAATGGGGTCCATTACTCCACAAATGAATATCAAATACTTGACAAATTTAATAAGAAATATTGTATTGAATATGAAAAAATATCGATTTAATATGAAAAAATATCGATTTAATATGAAAAAATATCAATCTAATATGAGAAAATATCAATTTAATATCAAAAATTATGTATATAATATGAAAAAATCTCAATTTATTATGTAAAATAGACTCCAAATGTAAAATTTTTATTCATAATTATTTAAATTTCTTCCTTGGTGGCAAGCTGAATTGCAAAAGTTTTTTCATATTATATACATATTTTTATATTAAATGTTAATATCAATTTCATAATTGAATTAAAATTTTTTTTAAAAAAATTGCCGAGTTCGTGAATTCGGTAATTACACAAATTCTGCATAACATGGATGATACTATGTTTCACTGTAAGTGTAAGTATTCCGCTTTCATTATTATCACATTCCGAAGTCATAATTTAACACCACAAAATTTATTAATATCAATAATTCACATACTTAAACAAATTAATTCAATTATTTCGCCCAAAATGAATTCATAAATTTAAACTTCAAATTATTTTTATGTTTTTTTACGAAAATTTTACAAAATCTAAACCGTAAATTATTTTACTTTTTTTCTACGAAACTTTATCATAAAAACTAATTAATTTAAATTTACAATAGACCATTTTTATTAAAAAAATTATTTCTTAAATATTAATCCGTTAATTATTTATTTAAAATTTATTTAAACTTATTTCATAACTTTTATAAAAGTATATCAATTGTTATTACTGTAGACATATTTTAAACAAATATTTATTTTATCATATTTTCACTCTACATTTTAATTTTTTAATTTATTTCTTTTAAATTTTCAAATCAAAAAAATAATAAATATTTTGGCGAAACTTAAATTTAAACTATCCCCTCATAATAAGGAAGTCTCACTTTGGATGTTTCTGACAAAAATATTTTTTTAAATATTTTCTCAATATATACTGCCCTACATAAATGTATTTGGACAGTTCTGGAAAATATATGAATTTTCAATAATACTAAAATTAGGTTAATAAAAGTTTTAATGATCAGGAAAACTGATAATAATTATGACAACATATATACGACAAATAGATATGAAAACAATCAATATAAAATGTAACTAAACAAATTGATAACGCGTAAGTCTTCTTTTAGACGTAAGGGTAACATCAATTCGTTTAGGTCATTCAAATGAAGAGATTTTGAAGAAAATCAAGAGGAATGCTATTCCATGCATCATTAACGTACTTTTTAGATCTTGTAAATTAGATGGTAGGGGTTGGTGCTGATGAATGTGGGCTATTCAATTATATCCCATAATAATTCAATGACATTGATATCTAGATTCTGAGCAACCCAGTGCAAAAGATCAATATTATGTGCCTGGAGCCATTGTATTATAAAATGAGTAACATCACATGGCGCTCGATTTTGTTGAAATATTCCACCACGCTCATGAATTAAAGGCACAATAGATGCATTAAGGATTTCCTGGTAACTTGCACCTTTAGATATGCTAATTAAGTATACTAATATGATTTTGCAAACATCAGCAATAGTATTAAAATTTTATGTAATGGTTCGAGAAGTTTTTTCGGCACTATTTTGTAATTTGACATAAAGACAGTTGACTACCTAATGATAATAATTTTGGTTTTCTTGTTCCAAATTTATTGCTTATTGAATTTATTACTAATTTATTATCTAATCAATATCCCTTACTGATTTCCCACATAAATGACAACCAATTATAACACCTTTGTCAAAGTCAGACAATTCTTTACTTTAAGGCATCAATCTACAAAACAGTTTATGAATAAAGTACACATACAAACAAATAAAAATTCCAGTCATCAATAATGTCAATTAGACAATTAGTAGAAATATTTTCCCTTTGATACCCCTGATTTTTGATAAAAGATTTAATGTAATTTTTAATTTTAAAGTAGATCAATATTTAAAACATAAAGATCAAAGGCGGCTAATACTATAAGAAATCGATAGAATCAAAATAAAATCACATCACAATTTTATTTATATTTCACTTAAACAAAAAATAATATACGAAGTTAAAGCCAAAAACTTTTATCAATCTTTATCGAAAATTAAATTAAATTAAACAAATCTCAACAAATCCATTTTCTCTCTCGATCGAATTTCTACAAATAGGACATTTTGTGAGCTTCCTTGAACAACTCGAACAAAATATATGACCACATTTGATTCTTATTTTGATTGGTTCAGAACAGCAAATAATACACACCTGAATATTTTAATATTTGGAAAAAATACATTTTTAAAAATAATGTAATTATTTATTTTGAATATTTGAACGATGATTATTGTAAAATAACATTTCTATTCGAATATTCACCTAAAACTTTTCGATCTTCCAAAGATTTGATCCGATCAAATATTTCAATAAAGAAAAGTAAAATAATTTCTTCTATTAAAACATTTGGTCATCTTCGACGATATCTTCAATGAAAAATACTTTAGATAAAGGAGAATGCGGTTGTGATTGAGAGGTTACAGTTTTGCGAAATGATAAACGTGAGGACAAATAACTGGGTATCGTTGTTCCTGATGATCTGTGGATTTATATGTAACTTTCCACTACAAATTGATCTTAGAGTGACTGAGAGAGATTCTTGGTTGTAAAGATGCGCTTTGGTGTGTCGCTGAAAGGAGACTTGTCACTTTGCTTTTGCAAGGTATATATCACAAATAAAGTTTGAATTAAATTTATATCAATTTATATCAAATTGATATCAAGCTGCTACAAAAGTTTTTTACGAAATTAAATAGTTTTCTTACAAATTAATTTTAAAATTAGATGTTATATAAATGTAAAAATTAGTTATATATATATATAATTAGTTATATATATAATTAGTTAAATATATTTTCAAAATATATAATAAAGATTTAGTTTAAATCAAATTTTCAAAAAATAGTATGTGTTTAATAATAAATATTTTAGAAATTTATTAGTTGATTGAATCTTATTTAAATGAAATAAATTAATTTTATAGGTAATAAAATTTTAAAAAGCATTCTAATATAATAAAAAAAGTTTAATTAAAAAGAAAAGTTCACAAATATGTTATCGAATATAATAAATTATTTTTTACAGATTTTACACATTCATTGTATTTTATTTAATGGAATAAATTAATTTTATTTGTCATACAATTTTAATAATGTATTTTAAATATAATAAATATTTAAAGTTGTAAAAGTCAAAAAATTAATTAAAGAATATAATAAATTTTTTTAAGTTTAAAATGTTTTTTTACAAATTGAAAGTAAAATAAAATTAATGAGGCGAGACGAAAATTTTAATTAACGAAAATTTCTTTGAAATTTTGAGATATCAATAAATTTTGTAGTCTTAAATTATGACTTCTGAATTTGATAATAATGAAAGTGGCATAAACGTTACTTACAAACACCATGCATTAAATTAACATTTTCCACAACATAAAACCCAGATTTCCTATAACAATTGATTATAATTTCTTTTCTAATTAATTCCAAATATTATTTAACCATATTTATTGCAAAAACCGTGCCTCCACTATTGTTGTTTTAATAATATGTATAAATTATATCTAAATAATAAGTATTGTATTGGATGATCATGAAATTCACAATTAGACCGAGAACCGGAAAAAACTCCAACCCTTATTTTATTTAATTTTGATTCAAATTCATTAATAGAATCTTTGAGATTCTAGAAGTAATAAAATGAGACTGGCAAATTTTATTTTCAAAAACAACTCTGATACCGACTTTTAACGATTTAAACAAACGACATTTTATTTATCCCATACTCCTCCTTACCCTAAGGCACATACGCACGCGCACCCCGTTTACTGGGGAGTACTGCCCGTCTCTGTATGCATCTATCCGGTGCAGACAAAGTCCTTGAATCGCGCCGGTTCCACGATCGCTCGATGTAGCCTCTGCTCGGTCGCTTCACCCCGAGGCATTTATCTTTCTGAAACATCTCTTTGCCATTCATTAGCTGCTTGTCGTCGTCATCAGAACTGTCGCTATAAATCCTTCCCTTCTATTCTCTCTAAACTTTCCCTTTTTCTTTTTTCGCACTACTATACTCTTTTGCCGACGCCTCTTTACTAACTCGATTAACTATTGGTCCGGATCTGGAGTTCACATGGATTTCGATGACCGACAAAGGGCGTTCACTCTTCATTACTGGTAACGTTGTAGGAGGGACGTGTGCGGTAACATAGAGGTAAACATATTTAAAGTCAGTAATCAAATAAATAAAACACATGATTAATAAATTATATTAAATAAAATAAATAAATATAGAATTACTCGTTATCGAATTTACAGTATCGAAAAATTCTTCACAGAAAATTCTAATGATGAAATGCGTGAACGAGTGAGTATGAGTATTTTAACGTGCGTTTGTGCATAGAACACGTTGGTATTTATAGCCAGTCGTTTGTGTTAATGTATGTGTATTCTGGTATGTGTGTCTTTGAGATGATACAGTATCTGTATCATAAGGACGGGAGAGTGTTGCGTTTTTCATAAAAAATGTATCGTATTCGGTTATGTGTGCAAGCATCCTGTGTTTATTAATGATTGGTTAATTTTGCTGTTTGTTGTCTGCCGGGTTTCATCGAAATACCTGAGGTTATGATGAAATGTCATATGTGACAGCTGTTATCTGTGTAATCATCAGACTTCTAA
Organism: Girardia tigrina; assembly: GCA_001938485.1. Classification (NCBI taxonomy): domain Eukaryota; kingdom Metazoa; phylum Platyhelminthes; order Tricladida; family Dugesiidae; genus Girardia; species Girardia tigrina. The sequence goes on along the minus strand of MQRK01232281.1, from coordinate 30,315 downwards.
TTTCGGTAAGACCTGAAACGGTGAACTATGATACATCATGTTAATTTAAGAAGTCGCTTATATGGTTACAAGACACTACAGTCATCGTTTTTATTCGTTATTGCTTCATCTAACTGTTGCTACAGATATTACGGCTGATCGTACTGCAATCGCTGTGGTTACACGAACGCGTCAGGATTTCTAACAGATATCAACCAGGTAATCTATTACTTCAATTTGTTTATCTGATGACGCTTATTGCAGATTGTCGTGGATGCTCGGAGATCAGCAGACGGCTGATTCACTCTGACTTCTGTTTCACTTGCACTTTTGGGTTAATTAATTTTGATAGTCAATTATAATTTCATTTTTTACTTCATAGGTTTCTCAAGGGTTTCTGAAGGTTGGACTCCGACTCCATCTGATGCGATGTTCCTGGGCCTTTATGGTTCGTGAGGTTATTTATCGTGTTGGATGGTGTCTACTTAACAATAACGGTAATAGTCGAGTTTGACTATTTCTATAAAACTTTTGTGGGGTTCTTGTGTGGGTCTTACTCAATTTTCCTTGCGCATCTTAACATGTGAAACCATATTCTTCATACTTTTCTCAATCCCTCTGAGATCCTCATTGATCATATCAGCATCACCGAACTTTCCAAGCCTCGTTCCGATTTCTGTAGGGATTCCAATTTTTCGATAACTTCGAAATATTTTTCTTCACACTCGTCTTTTCTGTTTTTGTTTGCTGAGATTTGAGTCGATTACTTTGTTCCTACATCGAGTCAACATTTTCCTCTCGTATCTCTTCCTGCGGAGTCCTCCTGAGAATGTTTTCTCCAAATCCTCGGGATCCATCCCACCATTGAGTCGAAGAACCACATCAATCGTCGAATCTTTCTGAATATTGTTCTCTCACAGCATTCGCACATCCTCGAACTGCAATCCAGCAAAAATCAATCTCTGATGACTGGGTGGAATTCCTTCCTTCTCCTGGATTTTCGCTTTTACGTTCTCTTTTGTGTTCCACCTCGAGCGTAATCATCTTGCCAGTGAGCGTTTTCATGAAAATCTGAAAACATATCCGAGGAGATTCCAGATCCCCTTCACAAACCTCAACCTCTTTTACTTGCGGGGAATTCTCACCCCTGTTGACAAACCCACCCTACGCCGCGGAAAAAGGAAGAGGGATACGCCAGGACGCTGATGCACATTTATAAATACAAAATATAATATATTTCCTCCATATTTCCAATGTGATTTAGGGAATAGTTGTCTTATATTTTTTAATATAAAACGTACATCTGATCTTTATCATCATCTTTTTCGTCACTTCCAAAGTTTCTCTCATCCGTTAGAATGTCTCGAATTTCTTCATCATTAGTTTCCATGTCATCATCATTATCATCTGGGTCTTCTTCGGAGACTCGATCAAGTTTTTCTTCATTATCACCGTAGAATTTGATTGTTGAGACTGGCACTTCATTCCATGCTTCTGAAATCCATTTTGTAATTTCTTCGTATGATACACGCTCTAGATCTCCAGATTTTGTGTAATTTTTGTAACCGTTCATGAGCCAATTTTCCCACCTGCTTCGAAGACGATTTGAACGATTTATTGACACTGATATCTGAGACTTGTAGTTGTTTAGTCGGACCTCCTGGAATCACAGCCATCAAAGTACCACTGCGATGGAATTTATCAGTTTTGTGACCATGAGTAATGATTTACGATTGAGCATTATATTTTTTCGCTTCATCCAAAATAGAGTTTCAGAAGCAGTCATACATAATTTCTCATTTGCCGAGACGGTGACATTTGGAGGATGATTGAATTTAGGAATTGTTTTGCGACGAAAAATGATACAAGTTGGAAGTTTAATTCTACTTGCTGTTACACAAAGAACATCCGTGGAGCGTGAGTATTCAGAACCTGTAGTGGTAACACGAATATCAGATGACCCTTGATAATCCATGGTGAATTTTGATGGCATATCAAAATATACTGGAACTTCGTCCATATTTCCAATGTGATCAAGTGAATAGTTGACTTTATGTTGAGTTACGAAATCAACGAATATTTCAATTTTGTTTCCATTCATCTAGGAGTTTCTGACCGACTGATGTCACTGCACGGCGAACAACACCATTTCGTTTCATTAAATTGTAAACGCAACAGCAAGATCCTTTAAGTCATTAATTTTCATCCAAATTGCATGCGCTTTTGCTTCACGCTTAATAACCGTTCCAGACACTGGATGACCTTCATTGTGCTGTGCAGCAATCCAGGTCTTCATATGTGCCTCTATTGCTGATCTTTTTACACTAAAGTGCTAAGCAGCTTTTGCTAGAGAATTATCGACTGCAAACTTGACAGCTTCGAGCTTGTAATTCAACGCACAAGACTGTCGTTTTTGTGATGACATTTTAATTACCCTAAACTTTTTAAATTAATTATTCGATAACATGAATTTTATATTAAAAATTTATTGCGAAGATTTTAGAGAAAAATTCAGGTAGCGTCTGAGTGAAGAAATTAGAAAAATTATGATGCCCGAAATTATTTACTACGCCTCGGGCTGAGTAACTAGTGGAGCCTTATAACGAGATTTCAGGTATGGATATAAAATTTTTTTTGATGTCCTACTTTAACTTATTATACTGTATCGAAATTATTTGTATTTCATTTTTTTAATATGCTTATTTATTTATTATACAAATAAGGCAAATTTCCTTTTTAAATATATTTATATTTATTTTATTAAAATTTACATTTAAATTCAATTTGAAACATACATACAAAATTAACATTTTTGTATAAAAAATATTATTACATTTTTGCTAATATTTATTATTACGTTTATAACTTAGTTTTTTGGATTTTTTTGCAGAACAGACAAGTTTATTTATATGACATAATAAGTTTTATTCTAATCAAAATATTTTCCATCGTTAATTATGACTTTCGACCATCTATCATGCAAATTATAAATTCCATCGAAAAAAA
>MQRK01232281.1:4272-20234 GCA_001938485.1 Girardia tigrina | reverse complement strand
CATTGTATATTGTTGGTTTATTCATTAAACGTTTATTTGTTTATTCTTATCATATTATGGAGAGAGAAAATTACGTAATTTGAGTCCTTTTGCGACATTACTGGAAAAAAGGCTTCAACATATCTGCTGCACCCCCGGGAAATACGTGAATTAGGAGGCGAAGGTACGGTCAGTGTTTGTGTGTTACAATTGTGGTTCAAGCGTTTCTCCAGTAGTGACGTCAATTTGGATGAGCAATCTCGTTCTCGGCGACCATCTATTGTTGACGATGACACTCTATGTCAGGCTGTTAAGGAGCAGCCCTGCACCAGCACGCAGATATTATCAGCCGAGCGTGATCCTTCAAAACCCACCATTCAACGTCATATTCATCGGCTTGTCATTGTCAATAGATGGTGTCGAAAATGTGAATGTGTCGACAGCCACTGAAGCACAACAACGACTTGATCTCTGCAATGAAGTGCTTGCACATCCCAATGACATGCGCTTCTACAGAAGGATCGTGACGTGAGATGAAAAGTGGATATTTTTCCGTAATCCCAACAAGGTGAATCAGGGGTTCTACACTGCCTGCTCAACCAATTATGTTCCAATTTTTAAATTAAATTTTAAAATAATTAATTACAAATAAAAATATTAATAATTAAAAATATTTATTTATTTTCATTAATTAAAAATTTATTTTGATGTTTTTTGAAAAAAATATTTTGTAAAATTTCTTTTCTTTATTGACATATCTAATAAAACCAATGAAAAGAAATAAGAAAAATAATAAAATAAAGCATTTGCAAAAAATCTTTTTTACAGCTGCAACAGACAGCGAGGAAGCATCATTGGTGTCAGAAATAGAGACAAGCATAAGTGCTTTAGAAACCAACAATAGATGGAGGTGTGATGAAGAGGGATGGGATAAATAAAAGACAGACGGTATTAAGAGACGCGGAGAGATTAAAAGTTAATATGAATAATTCCAGTAAAATGTATAAAATATATAAAATGACTGTCATTTGTATCTTTATACAACATTATTTATAATAAAATAGAAATTTATACATCTATATATTCGATAGTATAATTCTCACATAGTTACTTTAGAGGAATGACAAGAAGATAATATCTTATAACTTTTCATTAGAATGTCTGCTAAGTATCACTGACACAGAATTTCTTTTTAAAAAATTTGTAAAAATGATTATATTTAGACATTCAAAGATGACGTTCCTTGCCTAGTTTTATATATATTGTAACATTCCCCAAAACGTTGGAATTGGTAGCAAACTTCATGATCACCAATGTTTTCAACATCTGATACTTAATAACCGAGTTTCTGACATGTTATTTTAAATTATCAGATGAAGAAAAATGTTTTTTATTACATAAGACGAAAAAAATGCTATTTAGAAAGTATTAGGTTGTATCAAAAGCAATGCAGGTTTTTGAACCTAAACTTAAAACAAATGTAACTCAACACAGAATACACTTTATTAATTGAAATAAAAACCATCAGAATTAATACATTTTTGCCATCGAGAAAAAAGTTTATTGATGCCCTAGTGAAGAATTCCTGAGTTCTGGATGCGATGAAAGCGTTAAAGATGTGTTTGGTGTCGTCTTGGTTTTTGAAGCATTTTTCCTGGAGGAAGTTGTCCAGATGCTTGAAAAAATGGTAGTCAGTGGGCGAGAGGTCCGGTGAGTAGGGTGGGTGAGGCAGAGTTTCGTAACCAAATTCGTTTAGCTTTTGTAAGATCGGTTTTGTGATGTGTGACCGGACGTTGTCGTGGAGGAGAATCAGCCCCTTCATATTGATCAATCACGGGCACATACGTCGGAGCTTGTGACTCATTTTGTCAATTTGTTGACAGTACATTTGTGCGGTGATCGTTTTACCAGTATTCAGAAAGATGTGATTGATGAAACCGGCTACAGACCACCAAACAGTCACTATGACATTCTTTTTGGTGAAGTTTCGGTTTCGAAAAGTTAACCGTTTTGCCGAATGTCACCGATTGTCGTAGAGAATCCACTTCTCATCACACGTCACAATCCGATCGAGAAACTGGCATTCTTGTTACGCAGAAGAAGCGCGGAAGACACCTCAAAATGACGATTTTTTTGACTTTCGTTCAATTCGTGAGGCACCCATTTATCGAGATTTGTCAACTTTCCAATTTGCTTCAAGTGCAGAGAAACGGTTGAGGGATTAACGTTAAGCTTTTCTGCGAATGCTCGAACAGTTGTGCCTCGATCGGCTTCCACCAGCTCCTTCAATTCGTCGTTATCAATCGTGATAGGTGGATGTCATGGGGCTCATTTTCCAGACTGGTATTGCCAAAGCGAAACTTTTGATACGAGCGCTGCATCTTGACACTTCTCTTGCCAAAACTTCATTGATATTTCGAGCAGTTTGAGCTGCATTAAACCCTAGCTTGAACTCGTAGAAGAAAATGTAGTGAAAATCACGTTTTGACATCTGCAATTAAAATCCAAATTATTAACAAAAGAAACATTATAATAAGTTTTAGACAAATATATCTGAAAGAGTATAAATTAAGCTTTTGAATGATTCATAACATCATACGTGCTTTAGTTATATAAGATTGCGGTATATACAAAAAAATCAAAAACTTACATTCCTTTTACAACAACCGAAAAGAAATTCAGAGCCTTTTCTAAAATATATAGAAACTTCCCTATTGGTTTCAATATTTACTTGGTTTCGTTTATCAAAAGACATATTATAGCGACATCTTTACCTGTAAATGCTATAGAAAAACGTAAGTCCATACACTTAAGCAATCATTGTATGACTTCTTCTAATTATTATTAAGATGTAAAGCAAATATCGTTTGTGAGAATATAAGATTTTAGTGTTGAAATTTAGTGCGAGAATTTGTTACATAAATTTTAATTAATTCTCGTTGGAATCAGAAAATTTTCAGATAAGTGTCCTAATAAAAATAATAAAATTTAAAGATTATCTGTCACTTTAAAAAGAACTAAAAAGTCATTTAAAATTATTTGAAATTTTTTTTGAAATTTATTCTCCTACAATTTATAATTGCTTTAATATTTTGTTCGTCATTTTAATATTTAAAATACACATGTTTCTTCTTTTAACACTTTTGAATCTTTTCAGCATTTGTTTACGTATATTTCCTAAATATTAAGTTTTATAAAATTTTCTGATAATTTTTATTTTCCTGGCATTTTCTTTTTATTTCTTTTGTGTGAATTTTTTTATATTTCTGCCTCATTTTTTAAAATTAAGTTTGAATCATTAATATTTTAAAGTAAATAATATTTGTTAGATTTATTTTATCCAATCATAAAATCGATAATTACATTGAATTATTTATGAGTACTCTCATGTGAAATGCGGAAAATAATAAATGTAAATTAAGAAATTATTAGTTGACGGTGGTCCAGATGAGAATGCAAGATACCAAAAAACCAAGACACCAAATTGGAATCCTTCATTTTATAAAGTGAAATTTAGAATCTTTGTTTGTAGCTACAAATTTATCCTATAGATCTCAATTTAATCATGTAGAGAGACGCATGTACCACTGGCAAGACAATAATCTGTTTTGGTTTTACCTTTTGAACATTTGGAATCCATTTAGAGAATTGTGGTAGAACAACAGATTTGGCTTTGGAATATGAACATTTTAAGTTTGCAGATTTGGATAGAGGAGGATGAAGTTTAAGATGTTCAGACGGAATTAGCAGAAAAGGAATTGACACATTTTTCAATAATAAGCATTGAAAAGCACCTTGAATACCCTTAGCAGAATGAATAAAAAATTTATTATAATATATGAAACGTATTGGGATGATTTTTATTTTTTAATAAATTTTTTAATAAATCGTGTTTCTTAAGTTTCCATATTTTTCAATTAATTACTTTAAAAGTAAAATTTTTTGACAGTCTATTTTCTTATTTTCATATTAGGTCACCAATATGTGGGCCTCCCATCTCTTTCAATGTTATTGAGAGTCTACCCAAACTAAAGTCCTTAAGGGCCCCCCGATAAGCCTCGTACGTGATCAGTGGCCTTCCGCCACTATAATCTAAGAAAACCTTAGAGAGAAATTTAAAATTATTCTCAATAAACAAAATTCCAATAATTTCTTAATGAAACTGTTAACTAATGAAATTGTTAAGTTGCGTATTTACTTTCATATTTTATTCTAAAGACGTTAAAAATTCCAAAGTTTATTCAAAATACAAACAAAGATACTTTTGTAATCAACTTTTAACCAACTTTTCATGGTCTAATTGAGCTGAAATCTTGCCCTAATATGTAATTCCGATGGCAATGCATGAATGAATTAATTTAATTTAATTAAATTAATTAATTAATAATTTTCTGCAACAAGTAAATTTGCTATTACCCACTAATTATCCATTATTTATAAATAAATTAGAAAAAAATTAATTCAAATTTGCACTTTTTATATTTATAACTTATGAAATCCGAAAATGTATTTATTACGAAAAGATAACGAAAATTCATTAAGTTATATTCCTTATTACAGTAGGTATTGCCTATATGCAACTCGTCTATATGCAATTATTGCATATATGCAACTTTCCCTGAAGCATATAAATGAATAATTCATCTTGAATTCATCATAAATTGCATATAAGCAATACCTACTGTAAGGATTTACCTATATGTAAGTTCGTCTATATGCAAGTTTTGTTGCGGCACCAAGCGACTTGCATATGGATAATGTCTACTGTTATTGATCGACTAATTAATATCTAATCAATATCTACTTTTATTTTTCATGAGGAATTTTCAAAAATAAATTATTAATTTTCTCGAATCTGGATACTTAACTCTTTTCCAAATTTTCCTACGGGTGTAAAAAACTTTTTGGTGCTTTAAGTGGGGAAATAGGGAGAAAATGGGTCCTATCTCTCCCATTATGTGTTGAATGCCCATTTCCCTCCTAATGGAAACGTCTCTCCAAAGATCAGACTATACAAATTCAGCAGTCAGGAAAAAATTATTCGATCAAACATTTTCAAAACGGTATTCCCCAGTTGACCCGCACTGAAACACATTTTAAAATGCTCTCGTTAATTAGTCGGTCAATTTATCAATAAAACCGCTAGATCGGACAATCGATTCGAGTTGTGGATTCAAAATGTTATTGGGAATCGATTAAATTGTTGAAAATTGCGATCGATTCAGAGGTTAACTCCGAAAATCGGTACAGTCATATCGATTATGAAACCTCATATCAAATGGGACTCTGATATGCAATAAATAACATCAAAGCACAAGAATGAATAAATAAATAATCAGTTTATAACAAACAATTATAATTTTTAGAAAAATGAATATTATGAAATATTTTTAGTGGATTATAACGTAAAGATTAATTAGATTATTTAATCATAAATAAAATATTTAAAGTGGAATAAAATAGTTTTAAAATTATTTAAAATTATTTTAGTAATGAATTTTAAATTAATTTATTCAAATAATTAGAGGTTTAGAAATAGAATTTAAATTTATCAATCAAGATGTCAAATTACGAAAGCTTTAGAGAGAATTGTCCTGGAGGAGATTCGAGAAACTCAAATTCCATTAAAGTATTGGAAATCATAGAAATGTTCCTTGTAGTGCCCTACTTATTTTGTTAATCTTTTTATGCTGACGTGTGTGAAAATGTAATTTTATTTTTGTTTGTATTTTTTATATTTTTTATTATTCAACAAAAGCGAAATCCTTCGACAATGCATCAAACCAAAATTTTACCTGTTACAAAAATCGAAATTATTCGTCAATTAAAGATCTCGAACGAAAACTATATATTCTACAAAGAGTGAAATTATTTTTCAAGTGGATAACCGAAACAAATAACAGATTATTTTAGAAATTAAAGTTAAAAAAGAAAACATAATTGCCGACTCAAAACCTGTTTTGCGACAACTCTAAAACATTTAACCAAATAATCAACAAACTATGTGTACTTAAAACAATACAATATTATGTCTGGTCCGAATTATTTTTTATTTCGTTGATAATAAAATATCAGGCAAATTCAATCTTTTTTAATTATCTAAAATAAAATCGCCATGGAAAATTGAATTGAAATCGATGACAGAAATCAATACAATTAAAATATTATCTTGGCTGTCGATAAATTATTATTCCAACCGATTGAACGAACTACTTGGCGACGGCTATTTGTCAGACGAAAAATTTACGTTGAGAACAATTTGTCTTCCGGCCAGTTTACCTTATCGCTCCTTAGTTTCTACAAGTATCAAATAATTCATTCGGTTCATTTTATTTGACAATCAAACATTGACAAATTTTATTGTTATAAAATTAAAGTTGATTGTTAAAAGTTGCTTTTGGCAGTTAATTAATTTATTTATATTTTGGTAACAACTCAACTAAATTAATCAAAGAGAGAGATATCTTTGATTAGTTTAGTTATTTACATTCCTAATAGTCATTTTTTAAAATTACATCTTAAAAAAACTCTAAACACATTTCCAATAAAAACAAATTTCCAAAACAAGATCAAAATATATCAATTCTAATAAAAAATTAGAGAAAAATTTAAAATAATTCTAAATAAACGAAATGGCCTCCCATACAACATTGCCATCTTCCGCTAATCCTTTTCATCCATAAGAGGAATTTATTTAAATTATATCGCTCATTCCTTCAAATAAAATATCAAATTTAAATAATTAACTCAAAAAATTTTTAAGTCATTTTTTAGCATTTAAAGATAAAAAGTTTAGTGTGATGTGTAACTCGCTTAATTAACTCTGTCAATCTTTCTTTTGATTGAAAAAAAACGAGCAAAAATGTCAATTTATTTGTCTAAATTAAATCAGATAATTTAATGAAAAATATTGATAACCAAAAATCGAATAAATGAGGAAAATAATCGTCTTTTTTTTGTAATTCTAAAATGAAATTTTAATTTATTAGAATTAATTGATGAAATATAATTTTCAATTACTAATTAAAAATTCGTTTTGATTTTAACAAAAAAAGAAAAAAAATGCCGAATAAATTATCTGAAAATATTTGATTAATTATTTTTTTGTATATTAAGTTATGTGTTTTGTTTAAAATATATATTATAAACTTAAGAAGATAAATAAATAAAAATAATTATTTAATTTTTATTGATTTTCTATAAATAAATAAATTTATTATTTTAGAATATCATAAAACAAAAGTTTAAAATTTTTTCTATGACATATATAATGTGATTCTTTACAAAAAAATAGAGACTAATGTTGGATAGATTCCAAAGTCAAATAGGAGGATGAAATGAGCGTTCTAAGAGGATAAAATTACCATTTTCTGAGGGATTTAGAAATTTTAAAAATGCAATCTATAAAATATCGACAATGTTAGAATGGTGTCAGTAACATCCAAAGTGAGAGAATTCCTTACAGTGAAATTGAGAAATGACTGTGCATTGGAAGCTAATCTCGTACATAAATTTGAGTGTCACGGGGTCACATCTCGTACATTAGAGAGACAAATCGTCATCTCAAAACACGGATTAGTGAACATTCCCAGCCGAGTGAATCGAGTAAAGTTTTTTTTGTTGCAATCATATTTGTTGCACGGTTGAACCTCTCTCATCTCAAAAAATGAGTTCTCTATTCTTCAAACTAAATATGATTCATATTATGAGAGTTAGTATTGTGAATGACTGTTAATCAGACACAATAACCCAATTGATTAACATCCAAAATTGAGAGAGTAGGGCAGCAACAATATTAATAATATTAATATTTAACCAATTAACCAAGACTAATTAATAACTTATGATGGACAAGGCTGATCGAAACATATATTATAAAAACATTTTTTTTAAAATCGACAACACTCCTCTCGAATGTAGTAGGAAAAGGCCTGGATTTTGAACCCTCTGATTTTTGATTTTTCAACTCATTCCAGAAACAAGTTTTCGTTTTCACACGAAAAATGATCACATGAAAGTATAGAGAAATGTCTTTGCTAGAAGACCTATCATTCTTCAATAATTTTGATGGAGAACTTTAGAAAATGTAAATATATATATATATATATATACATTGAAATTACATAAAAAATAAATCCTCCAAATTAAGTTAATTTATTACTAAAAACTATTAATACTTTAGTTTTATTATTAAATAAATAAATAATATATAATCCATATACTTTCTAAAAACGCATTATTCAGAATCCTAAAAAATTATTTTGGGATATAATTAAAGACGTTTTTTACTAAAATAATTATTTTTTCATCATAATTTTACTTTTAATATTTTGATGGAGCTAAAATGCACTTAGTTAACTTCTGTTTTTGAGATTCCATTGAATAAATGAAATATAATCGATGTTGACAGAACTGTTCTGTGAAGATAGGAAAGAGTGTTATCTTTCAGGAACTTACGGAAGGCAAATTAATGGCTAAAGAAAAAAACAGTGTTTCGACTTTCAAAATAAATATTACTCTGAAAGCATTTTGTGAGGCATTTTGTAAATGTCTTTCCGAAGACATTTTAATTTATTTTGACTTTTTTACAGACTAAACGCATCGCATTAATTTATTAAACAATGTAGAAAAAGAAATTATTAAAACTTTGTGTAAATTTAATGGGAAAATTAGACAGACCATTCTAATTCGAGGGTATAAACTTTTTTAGAGAAATAGTAAATCGAACGATTTATCCTTAGTTTTCAAGAATAAATCACTATATATTTTTTAAATTTAAGAATATTTTTATATTTTATATAATTATTTCATTATTTCTTAATTTATTTTGTAGTCACTTTGATCCATAATTAAAACTAATTTAAATTACGCTTTTTAACAAATGTTTATTTTTATGAAATTTTGTTTATTTAAACAAATATATTTAATTTCAATTATTGTCTTATAATGCATTTTTAAAATGAAACTATATTTGCCTGATATTAAGATTTAGGCATTAGAATTATGCCTACAATTTTAATAACATGTTGTTAGTTCTTTCCAAAGATCTCTTCATATAGCAAAGGTTAAGGAATAATAAAGGAAACCTACCTAAAGAATAAAAATACATTTTATTCCTTATTTAAAATAAAGAAATTTAAATATTTGTTAAAAAATAAATTCTACAAATTTAAAAATTTGATTAAAAAATAATAAAATATGTATTACTATGTACCTATCCATTCTGGCTATCAGAATTTTCGCCTTAAAGCCATTAGTGTCAGTTTGTCAACTTGTTGAGTTATCGGAGTGTAATGTTCAAAGTTAACTACGATCATCATTTTACACAACTGTGATAAATATTTTAATTTGTATGAATTTTGCATGTTGATTCGAATATCTTGAACTAAGAATGGCGATTCTCCCATTCAGATGGAAATTGGTATTTTTTTGTATTTACAGTGATTGAATATTCGAACATAATTAAAATAATAATAACGAAATGATAATAATCTTATAAGTTTAAATTTTTGAAATTAGCCATTAAAATTAGTTAGTTGTTGTTATTACTATGTGATAAATAATTTTTTAGACTAATAAAAAGAAAGAAAAATAAATAGTTATTAAAAAACAAAAAAATTTTCGTCAGAATATATTATTAATAATAATAATTTATTATTAATTTCGACGGATCATCAAATTAACAATGATATACTTGCGTTTATATATCAAAGCAATGTTTACGTAATCATTGTGTCATTTAAATCATGAAAATACTTTCAATAAAGTTGAAGAGGATGGTGTTTGTACATTGATTTTAGGATCAAAGAATTTGATCATCAGTGCTTCACACATCACCCTCTCCCAGTAATTATCAAATTGGGAGCACAAAATCTTAAAATTACTTACATCAACCTTACTATATAAACAGTTCTTCTTATGTTGAGCAATATTGCTATCACTTTCCCTGCGATTATATTACTGAATCCGTTTACAGAGATGACGAAAAGTCTCTCCGATCTATATGGCGTTACGCCCATTACGTTTATATTGATAAACTAAATTGGAACATAAACCAGTTGTAGTGATAGATTTACTACTGAACCAACTTCTATCTCACATGATCTAGATACAATTTTAAATTTAATAAATTATTTTCATCATTTTTCATAATAGAGTTTGTTTTTGAATTTCCTGAAACCCGCAGAGTAGGGAACAGTCAAAACAAAATCAATATCATCATAATTATTATTTATCTGTTTTTGTTTTTGTCGCTATTTATTGTATTTGATTTTTCATTTTCCGATTTAATTAATTTATCGACAGTTTCACGAGTTAATTTTTTTGTAGTAAATCCATTAACTTATTAATACTTTCATTACATTTAGCGTACATAGACGAAAGTGTCCAACATCTATAGATTAAATATTTATCAAATATTTAAATAAATAATTATGTTAATAATTTTATTAGTTGACGAAAATATATTATTAGAGATTGCTATATGTAGAAACTAACAATATTTATAAAATAAACAGTTAATAGGTATATTACTAATAGTTTGTTGAAAGGGAATTTGGATTATTTCAGGGTATAATTATTTCTGCAAGAGTCCCTATAGTATTTTAGTTCTCGATACTTTTGGAAACAATGAGCTCTAGCAAACGACCGGATAGGTAATCGATATTGGGAAACAAATGACTGATATTTCCGAGAGAATATAATCAGTCGAATTATATCAGTTTTTTGAAATAATTGAGAAAAGGAGAAATTGTTTTCTTTTGTCAACCAGATAACAAAAATTACAATGTTCAGTTAGCAAAAAACAAAAACGAATGCATTTAATAAGCGGTTAGTTATTAGTCTTTAAATATTTTTGATTTTTGTATTGACTTTTTTAAAAACATTTTTAATTTATTAAACGAATACATTGTATAATAAGATACTTTGAAGTTCTATTATCTATTTCCATATTTAATGTCTTGACAGATTTCTTTATTAACAAAACGAAACGTTATTTCTGTGTCATATGCATTATTCGCTTTGAATATTTATAGTTACTTCGATTCTATCTTCGATGATCGTTGATTCAGGATCAGAAATCATAATTTCACACAGAAATTAATAAATTAAAATTACTCACTATTAACAGCATCACACTTTGAATGCAAACATTTATTGACAACACAAACAGATTCTTCACAACAATTTTCAGAGGTCATCTTTCTTTGATTGATATAGTTTTTTGTTAATATATTCAAATCTAAAAAAACAATGAATGGGAAAGATTAATAATAAATTTTAATTTCTCATAATTTTTATTGGATAAAAGTCATTACATAATTTTTGAAATAAACATTAATTTTTAAAATTATTAAATTTAATAACTTAAAATCATTTACTGAAAATATTATTAAAATTCATAATTATCAAACTTTAATTAATTAGTACTTAAAATTAATATCATTAAATTAATTTCATTAGATTCAAATAATCAATCAAATAACATATCAATCCCATCTGAGTAGTAGAGTCACAAATCTAAACAGCATACAAACAAAAAACTTACAACATTCACAATTATCCCTCATACTCAGATTAAAAAAATTTATTCTCATTGATATAATTTATTCATTTCGCCAAAATTCTTTTATTTTATCATTATTGATTCATTAATTTTCATTAAAGTCAAATTTCTACTGTTGAATAAATTTATTAAACTTTCACTATTAAATTTATCGCTAAAATTTATTACTTTTGTTAAAAAATATTTATTTTAACGTTCTTTCAAAATATTGGGTTGACAAAAAAGTCATTGCGTTTTTTACTAAAATATTTATTATCAAAAAATGACATGGATGCACAAATATTTTTACACGATATACTGTTCATTATTTTCAATCACTTTCTTCCACCTTTCCGGTAGCTTCATTATTCCTGATTCATAAAAACCTTTGCCTTTGTCAGCAAAAAAGCCGTCTAGGAACGATTTGATGTCATCATCACTGGCGAATGTTTTTCTGTTTAAGGAATTCTTCAGTGATCTAAATAAGTGAAAATCCAATGGGGCCAAGTCTAAAGAATACGGTGGGTGCGGTAAAACCTCCCAACCCAGTGATAAGAGTTTCTGGCGAGTGGTCAAACTTGTATGCGGTCTTGCGTTATCATGCTGAATTACAACTCCTTTTCGATTTGCCAATTCAGGACGTTCCTGTTGAATTGAATGAGCCAATTTCTCCAGCTAACCACAATATCTGTCTGAATTGATGGTTTCATTCCTCAGAAGGAGTTCAAAAAACACAATTTCTTTAAAATCTCACCAGAAGGAAAGCATAACCTGCTTTTGGGATCGTTTTGCAAGGCTCACCACGTTTTGTCCATGATCCTCGGCGTTCCACATTGTTGTAAACAATCCATTTTTCGTCACCCGTAATCCTGAACTTCAAAAATGGATCACTTTGTTCTCGCTTCAAAAGGGAATCGCAAATGTCTATACATGTCACCAAATGAATTTCTTTCAGTTCATGTGGTCATCACATATCGAGTTTACTGACGAATCCAAGTTTCTTTAAATGACTTCCAACACTTGATTTTGATATTTCCAGAGTCTCTGCAACTTCTCTTGTCGTCATTTGTAAAATATTATAATTTAATTAAGGGCATTTTAAAATTAAATTAAAATTAGTTTTTATGCAAAAATTTTCTAGAAATTCAAATAGAAATAAATAAACAAAAATAATCAAAATAAGATGAAGTAAAATTAATAAAAAAACACTAAATATTTAAATATTGTAAATAACATAATAGAATAAAAGAGAAATTATAAATGAAAACCAACAAAAATCAAAATGTCACATTGACTGTTAAATTATTCAATTTAGTAAAGAAGACTCAAAATATCATTTGAGATCACTTTTAATTTGTAGAAATAAGGATATTTTTAAAACTCTGAAATGAACGAGACAAAAACACGACATGTTAAATTAATACTTATAGATAAATTTTAATAAAAAACATAAGCAAAACATTAATTTTAGTCAACCATACTGATATTGGAGGATTTCCCAATATCCATGTGAATTGCGTTGAATCTGCTCGCTGCTGGAAGTGGCATGATCTTTGATTTAATGTGTCGATGAATTTTTGCTTTCGCACATTCTTGGCATTCCTGACACCACTTCTGAATGTCTTTCGTCATTTGATGCCATGTATACTATCGAGCGATAAGTTCTCTGGTACGTTTGATACCTGGATGACCGCCTTGATGGTGCATCTGAAAAGCTTCTTTCCGAAGTGATGGCGGNGGTTATATTAATTTATTACTCATCCATAATTCATCCGAATCATTCTTTACCTCTGTTCGTTGTTTGATTAAAATTACTTGCGTCAGCCAAGGAAATGCGTTGCTTTGTGAGGCATCCATTTGCATGTTGTTGTTTCTGGATAACGAATCGGCCACTGTGTTTGTGTGACCTTGGCAGTATTCTATTCTGATATAAACTGCAGGTGTCTCCATTGACGGTTCCTCGGCATTTGATTATGGAATCGTTAGCAGCATGAAATGTCAACCCACAAGGACGAGCGGGTCGGAAATTGGATATCGGGAGGCAGGAAACCGATGCGCCCGTATCTATCAGCAACTGAACGCCGTTGCTCGAGATAGTTAGTGAATTAATGCATCGCTGAACTGATACCCCCGCGATGCCTATGTTGGGGGTACCGTCTCGTTTCCCTGAACTCGAAATGTGCAAGGAAACCAGTTATCTAACGCCTTGCATTTGTGGGCTTCGGTACAGTATTGTCGATGATAATAACACAAAGTCCCTTGTTTACCGTCATATTTTCGTTGTAATTGTAGTATTTCTGATTTTTTGTTTTCGGTTGTCCGGCGGGCCGGTTGACGATATGATCAAAATATCTGGCGGTGCCTGATCGAATATTAAATCTACTAATTCGGCCAAATTGTCGATGTATTTAGCCATATGGCAACGAATATAGTCGGAAGTGCTTCCAGGAATTTGAATTTAATTATTTCCTCACAGTCAAGACTGGCGTTGGCGACCCTGTTAACTATTTGGGCTAGCGCAAACTGAGATTCCATTTTCTCGAAACAGATGTTACAGTTGTCATAATAGAAATTCGGAATCTTGATTTCAATTCTTCGAATTTCGGCGTGTTCGCCATTGTTGTGATTCTCCGTACTCATAACTGAAATTATAAGAAAGACTAATTAAATGAATTCAAAATTGTATTTTTATTAAAATCGGTTTATTTAAACAAGAAATAATTAATTTCTTTTTTTAAATGTATAATTTAATTTTATGAAATTAAATTATATCATTACAATACTCTATCATGTTATATGTGGAATAACTAATTCGGCCGACCCTGTACTTTATTGGAATAAAATATACTTTATTTAAATGATTTGATGACGTAATCGTTACACAATCATTAACTGCCCTTTATAAGTAAGTCTCTGTTTAAAATTTATTTACTATGAGAGGCAGTGAAGCCGTCCAAATTAATAAGCAAAGAATATATTTTAGTTATCTTTATTTTTTGTTTTTAATAATATTTTTTTACTAATATTTTTATTTATATCGAAAGAAAAGGGCAGAACTTGCAAGACAAAATTATATTTAATTTCTTTTTAAAGTCCATGACTGAAGTCGTATTTTGATGTATAATTATTAATTATATATAATGATTATCTAATTATATCTAATGATCATTAGTTGTTTCCAGACAAAAAATTTTCTTTTGCGACTTTTACTTATAAATCTCAAATCAGTCAAATAATTTAAAATTACTTCGAAATCTCTAATCATAGTGATAATTATTATCAAATAATATGGGGAAAATATGAATATATGAGGGAGGAAAATTTATACTAATTTTGAATATTTTTAAACACAGTTTTACAAGAATAAATTGTTTATCTTTCGAAATTTCTAACTTAATGTATGAGTTGTTTTTGGAGATAAAATTTTGTTTTAATTAGAAAAGTTTTTTTTTAAAAATGCTTTTTTAAATAAATAAGAAGGATATTACTTTTTATTGACTATTTAAACTATTTAAATCCTTCTTAAATATTATGTTTATTATATTTCTTTCGCACTATCTTAGCTAAAAGGTGCAGTGTCCCCATTTAGTGATAAAATTTCCATCCACAGCATGAAGAAATCGATCACAATGTTTTATAGTAGAATTTAAATTTATTTATTCAATGCTCGTTGTGTATCGCTCATCCGGAAAGTTCAGTTTTTTCAACATTTTTTAAAAATTTACATTTTGGTTTGTCCATTTATGACGTCCAAGATTTGGGGGAGGGAAAGTCTGAGAATTTGTGATATTTTGTGACAGTGGAGGGAGACGGTCAAGATTTTGTGACGTCATTTATATATTTTTATAGAAACAAGAATTCAAATTTAAAATTTAAGAATAATAAATACCATTCGCAATGTGGCGCAGAAGAAATCGTAATAAGAAATCTTACTAATTGTCAGATATTGAATTAAAAAATATTTGTTTCAGAAAACAGCAAAAACATTTAATATCAATGTATTCTATAGTTCTTTTTCTTACGATTAAAAATATTAATGAAAGTTCAATTAATAAAAATCTAATACGTAAATAAAGTGTTTAAATATTCTTAAATTTTAACACATTTTAAAAATCAACATATTTTTCTAAAACATATAACCGTAAAGAACCAATTACATTAACTTTTTGAGATAATGAATTTTTTTAATAATGATTTTTTTTAATAATGAGCGGCTACTGACTGTTTCAGTAGGAAATGCGGGAAATTTTCGACATAATGAATTTTTTGATAATGAAAGAGTTAGTGATTTTTAAGTAATTAATGATCATAAAGTAAATATTTTTACAGGGTTATCATAAAGTAACTAGAGTTTTAAAACCACTTTAATATTTCGTAGAAATAGTGGAAAACACAAAACAAATTGAAAAATGTATTCAGTTATATTTCGGATTTATGT
>MQRK01232279.1:0-14405 GCA_001938485.1 Girardia tigrina | reverse complement strand
ACTTAGCTTTTAGAGGTTCGAATGAAAAATTTTGGACTGATAACAACGGAAATTTTATCGGTCTGCTAGAGTTGATTGCACAGTTTGATCCTTTTCTGAACGAGCACATAAAAAATTATGGTGACATTGGTTCTGGAAAAACAAACTACCGCTCGAAGACTACATACGAGGAATTGATCGTATTGATCTCAAGAAAAGTTTAACAATCAATCAGCGATGGTGTTCTAAAATCGAAATATTATGGCTTTTCAGTAGACTCGACACCTGACGTGACTCGCAAAGATCAATTATGTGTGATTTTGAGATACATAGATCAAGCCAATGAGCCCATTGAAAGATTTGTCAACCACATCCATATGGATGATCACACAAGTGAAAATTTAGCAAATGTAACCGTAAACTTTTTAAACGAAATAATGAACATAGAAATCAGCAACTGCAGAAGGCAGTCTTATGATAACGCGAGTAATATGACTGGAAAATATAAAGGCATGAAAACTAGAATTTTGGAACTTAATAAATTTGCAAAATTCTTACCATGTTCAGGTCATTCTCTTAACTTAGTAGGAGAGGCTGGTATGAATTGTAGTATCAAAGCAATTAACTTTTTCGATATTGTTCAAGAACTGTACAATTTTTTTTCTGCTTTCACAAAGCGATGGAAGTAGTTCACTGAAATCACTATCGAATACTCGATAGAGTGCTCATGCTGACTCAGTCAAATGTATTTACCAGAACTACAACAAATTGATGGAAACATTACTTACAATCAATGAGAGTTCAAGTTTTGAAACGAAAGCAAGAGCAGAGACTGGAAATTTACTATCAAAAATGGAAACTTTTGAATTTTCCATACAAACAATAATATGGGATAAAATTTTACAGCGAATGAATGCAGTTTCCAAATCCTTGCAACATGCTATTATTACTCTCGATACATGTTCTGAACTTTATTCATCTCTTGGTGATTATTTTCTTGGATTAACTGAAAAATTCGATTCAATAGAACAAGATGCTACATTATTATTACCAAACATTGATTATTTTGAAAAGAGACGCCGTAAAATGAAAGTTCTTCCAGGTGAAAAATGTTCAGAGGAACTTAAGTTGAGTCCACGTGAAGAATTTAAGAAAAATGTTTTCCTAAAAATCGTCAATAATCTCACTACAGATTTGAAAGAAAGAGCTCAATGCTACCATGAATTGAATGACAAATTTGGATTTTTAATAGACACGAGAAGCAATAAAGATAAACTAAAGATTTGTGTTGATCGTATCGTGGAAGACTACACAGAAGATATTGACGAAAATTTATATTCAGAAATCGAACACCTACATAAATATTTGATTGATCATTTCAATACCCAAGCTCCTCATTTCTCTCATTTGGATTTATATAAACTTATTAAGGAAACACAAATGGAGATTGCATTTCCTAATATCGAAATAATACTTAGAATTTTCATGTGTTTCATGATATCTAATTGTTCTGGAGAGAGGTCATTTTCTAAATTAAAATTAACAAAAAATTGTTTGTGATCAACTCTTTCTCGTTAAATAATGTTGCATTATTATCAAGTAATGCTGACAAAATGAGGTCAATTGATTTTGATTCATTAATTAACGATTTTGTCAATGAAAAATACAGAAAAAAATTATGTAAATTGGATTGAAATAAAATTATTCATTAATATATTTTAATTTATTCAGTAATATATTTCAAATTGTTCATTAATATATAGGGTTGCCTCATAAGTTTTGTAGCAAAAGACACCAAAATACAATTAAATATAAAATATTTTATCAATCATCCACGTTATGCAAATGCGAAAAGTAATGAAAAAGATGTGAATCAAATCCCTTTTGTAGAACAGAAAACTCATCTTTTGAAATGGATGAGGTTCTATCCTTACAACATAACCAATGATCAAGAACCTTACTCGATCGACTCATTTGCGAGTGCTCCCTAATCTGGTATATAAAGAATATAAAGAATTATTCTTGAAATACTCCGCAAAATATTAAAAGAACATATTGAAATTTAACAAATGCTTTGTAAACTCCATTTCAACAAATAATTATCTTTTCAAAATAAAAACTAATATTTTCCATACATTAATAACTAAGTGTGAAAAAA
Source organism: Girardia tigrina (assembly GCA_001938485.1). Lineage (NCBI taxonomy): Eukaryota > Metazoa > Platyhelminthes > Tricladida > Dugesiidae > Girardia > Girardia tigrina. Next base: position 12,268 of record MQRK01232279.1, on the reverse strand, counting down.
ACATACAATAAATAAACTGTTTATTAACATTATTTACTTGTTCTTCATCATGTTTTTTTTCGATTTCTATAAGCCTTAATTTTATTTCCTCATAGTCATTCTAAAAATAATACTAATAATGTGAGTAATTTTATCTATTACACATACTTTTATATCGTTTACGTTCTTTTCCAATCTAACTTTATCTTCTTTCAACATTTCTATTTCATTTTTTAAATTATCAACATATTTGAATATCAGTTTTGTATGAGAAACAATTTCCGTCAACATGTGGTTTTTCCCGTCTGTTTCTATTAAGTTGCATTCTTTGCAACCCATTGCCATGTAATGACACTCAACTGATCGAAAGTTACATATACTCATATGATTTTCGATATTTGACACTTCATCTTGGAATTCACAATCTTTCTCTGGACACTTTACAAGAAGTTTTGATAATTTTCTATTCATTGGTTGATCAATAGACAAGTTCTTATTAATAATAATTAATTTATCTTTGCAATCATAAGTATTTCCAGGACAAATTTTTTCTTCGCCATTTAAATAGTTTGTGATACATTCTAAACAATACCGACAGCCACAAGGGCCACTATATGCATTGATCAATATTTCCTTACAAATGACGCACAATATATCATTAATGCATTTATCTACGAATTCCAATCGACCACTTTTCATAATTTTCCAAATATCATTCCACTTGTCGTTTGACATTTGATTAAATATCTGTCTAAAATTCAACATTAACTTGAATTTCAGTAATTGATTTAGGGAGAAGATAAATTTAAATGATTTAATTAACTTTAAACATAGCAAAATGTATAAACAAGGTGATAATAATCCGTCATCTTCAAGCCACTTTTTAAGCAGTCATAAATAAAAGAAATGATTATTAATCATTAATTAATAATCGTATTATTTAAAAACATTAATTAGGTTTATTCAACCCTTATTCAACTGCTATTTCCTATTTACTGCTTTTTAGTAACAATCGATCATTTCTATGCCCCACATTTTTGGTTAGGTATAAAATTTCGCACATGTCTAGAAAAAAAATTATTTTCTTCTTTTTAGTGCATTGGTAATGCTTGAAAAACGTGGTTGTTTTTATAAAAAAATTTTTTTATTAATAATATTATTTTACTATTTTTAGTTATCATTTATGAATTCAAATCTTTCGATTGATTTCGAATAACAGAAATGATAATGAAACCAAAATAACAAAGTTTGATTTTAATAAAAGCAAGTTTTATTTCAAAATAATTTTTTTGTACGTATTAATTAATATTATTGATTTTTTTCATAAAGTTAAAATTTTCATAAAGTTAAATTATAGCATATGCGGTTTATGTAGAGCCGTAAATGGTTTAAAATATTGTATTGTCATCCGAAGCAAGCCTTTATAAAAAAAATCAGCTCAATTGGATGATTGAAAGTGGTCGAAAAATCAATCGCAAGATTTGTTCAGACAAGAAAGCAAGCTAATAAAAAATTTTGAAAAAATTTCAATCTCCAAAATAAAATTATTTGGTAATTTGAAAGAGTTTTAACTTAATTCATGAAAATAAACGAAAAGATTGCTATATAATACAGTGTTTAAATTTGTAGATAACCGTAAGCGGTTTTTTGCAAAAAAAATTAGAAAAAATTATTTTTTTTCAAAATTTTTTTTATCAAATTGTATTGTCATCGGAAGCAAGCCTGTATATAAAAATTCAGCTCAATTGGATGACTGAAAGTGGTCGAAAAATCAATCGCAAGATTTGTTCCAGACAGACAAACAGACAAGAAAGCAAGCTGATAAAAACGTGGTAAAAAGAACGTTTCTTAATCATGTTAAGAGCTTACGAAGCAGGTGGAAATTTTGAAAAGAAGACAATTTTAAATATTAAATTTTAATCGAAAGTAAAGGTCGTTTGGAATAATTTATTAAAGAGAATTCAGAACAAAAAATAAATTAAGACTTCAAAATAATCGAGAAGAATTTTGGGAAAACAAAAAATAATTAAATATTTAAATTAAAGAGTCTTTCCGGTTTAAAGTCAACAAAATTTAAATAAAAACATATCTAAAAAAATGCAATATTAGTCGTTTAAATATTCTGAGGGAAATTCGGAATATTGAAAATTGATATTATTGTAATATTTGGCATTCTAAGTTAGTATTGAATAAAATTTGAATAAGTTTGTAATGGGTTTTTGTTTTCAACTGAATGATGTGTCCATTACATCTAAAAAACCATAAACAAATTAATAGAAAGGCAAGGGGTCTATATTTTCTATCGATCAATGATTTATTTCCCGAACGTTAAAAGCGTGTCAATTATGAGTTGAACTTTATTGATCATATTGGTGATGCGTTTTCATGGAGTTTTCTCTCAGTCTTACCGATTCTAATTTGAAACATCTCAATGTGATAACTCCAAAAATTAGTTTGGTAGTCGAAATGCGGTTATTTATTTATCTTATGAATTTAAATACCAAGTACGGTGAGAATAGGCCAAAAGAGATAAAGAGAAGACGACACATATCAAGATAACAATAATCATCAGATCAATCCACACAATGTATTAAACTAACACATTATATGGGACTAAATAATAAATAAAAAACATTAATTAAAGATCATTTATATATATATGAAACTACTTAATATAAGCATTGTAAAAAGTATTTACCTTATCAAAAAAGAAAATCAGAAAAGTTTTTGATCAATTAAAGAAAGGTCTTATTAAAGTGTCACGCATGAACAATTGTTAAACAGTTATGATCATTTAATAAAAAGTTAAATTAATCAAATTTGATTGCTGCGCTGAATTAATAGAATAAGTCTTATCAACATTTAAATTTCAAATCAAAAAATAAAATAAACAATTCTTTTATTAATATTATACATGGCAAATAAATTTAGCAAAAAGATTATTTGCGTTCATTCAAAAGAAGGTTATTCATTCACAATCGCAGATGTTAAAATTCAGAGAGCGCCATTTCCCTGGAGACAAAGCACTTTGAGAAATGTTGAAATAAGCGAATTACGAGTCACAAAACAATTTTATTTGAATTACACTTCAGCCATTTACATTTACGAATATTTAAACAATTCGTATATTAAAACACATTTATATTAATTCATAATTATTAGCATAATTATTTTACAAGAACAAAATTAAGTTCATCTAGCAGCAGTTACGGTCAAGAAATGCGATAATCGAGTTGTAGATAGTTTATAATAAAATTTACAATGCTTTTTGTTTTTTTGTGGAATTCACAGTTGGTTTATATAGCGTCGAAGTTTAGGTTTTTACCACTGTTTTCAGAGATTTTCTGCAAGACATTTTCAGTTCTTTTATTTGACAGGGTATCTTTGAAAAAGTGAATTTCGAGGCAATTCATCATTATCTCACACCAAAATATTGAAAAACAATTTACAATATATCAAACGTATATTCTTTGAAATATGGAAGGGAGAACCGAATAGGAATCCCCATCGCGGATGTGAAATTAAAAGTATGCCAAAGCTGAGGACGATAGGAAGTGGAAAATGTACTCTGAAGAAAAAATATTTATGAGTTCTTTTTTATTTTATATAATGAGGAAAGCTTTTTCTATTTGATATACAGAAATCTATCTGACTTCTGACAACATTTAAACCTTTTATATATTTAAATCACATTTAACCAGAGATTTTAATGAGTTAAAGTGTCGCTTCTTTTGTGTATGCTTTCCGAAGATGTTCATACTCCTTGGAAACGGACTCAGTGAAAATATGGATATAATTTAGTTTCTCAGACACTTTCCTTTCGGATTGGGTTTTGATTTAAATGACAATCCTATCGTATGGGCCTATGTCAACTGAGGCTTGTTACAAACGAACATTTATTTACTTTTCCAAGCGACAAAATGGTTTTAAAAATTATTCAATGAAGTAAACATGTCGTCAGCTAAAAGAGTTCGGCGATTGAGAATTGCAATGTTCAACTTTGTATTCCTTGTTCCCCATCATCTTTCAAGTTATATGAAGGTAGAAATTATATACCCGGGTAAACATTTCTTACATTGATATTTTTTAAGTACCACTTTTGGATGGAGGGACTAAATTGTTTGCACTTTCTTCCACTAATCTTGCCTCAGATTTCTTGTTTAATTCCAAATTTTTCTGTTAGTTTCCTTAAAATAGCTCCTTCAAATACTCGGCCTCGGTCTGACAATATAGATTTAGGCTTCCCAAACTTGTAAAGCCAGTGATATTTTATAGCTTCTGCAACACTCAATTCATCTTGTTTAGTCAAAGGTACAGGACTCACTAGTTTGCTAAAACTCACCACTTTTGGATGGAGGGACTAAATTGTTGGCACTTTCTTACACTAATCTTGCTCAGATTCTCGATGTTTGCTGAGCTGACAGATTATATCGTGTAATTAAATTTGCAGGAGAGCTGGTTCTGAGGTTTTCCACCTTTCAGTTTGAAAATCAATATGATTTCTACAAAGGACTTCCGCTTCCATACAAATTTTAGTGTCAGAATTTGCAAAAATATTATTGATAACTCGCTCCGCTGTGCGTTAACCATATTTTTATTAATGGTATTTGTAAGTCTACTTCTTTCAAATGAATAAATGGCATACTATGGTGGTTGTTTCCGCTAGAAGTCCTGATGTTCCTCCGCGTGCCAATCTGCTTTCCAAAAAACTTTATCTCTTTCAAACAGACCCAAAGGGATCTTCTGTTGTTTTCCGTAAATCTTTCACGTTTTACAAAAAGAATCAAAACATGACAGAAAAGGAATTTTAGAAAATCGAATTTTATTCTGAGATCAGTCGAAAAGACGCACAAAAACGCTAACTCGACAATATACGAATGTAAAACAGAAAACGGACCAGAGAGAATAGACGAACCTACGCAAACTCTCACACATGTTCGCCCATTTTTACATGTAAATTAGAAATGAAATAATAACTATTTTTGTTAATACTTATTTTACGACACAATTTTTTTAATATTCTTTATTTTTACAATCAAATTCGTCTTAAGATCAAAAACTTTAACATTTCAATTAACAAAGAGGATAAATATGTAGATACAAGCAAAATTGGAATTCATGATTAAAAAGTTTAAAAAAGTAGGTTTATTGGAACGCGTCACGACGCGAGTTGCGGATGTGACTGGTTACGCAACGTCCGTAATTGGTGAATCGGTAACCAGGCGATTGCGTACATGAACAAATACGTCAATTTAATCGATGAAAAATATAGAATTTTCTAAACTGAAAGATGGAAACCAAAATAGCTTGTCCAAAGCTTTGAGTATATCCATCATATAACGATTAATGATTCTGTTAATTGAATATGTCGTCAAAATAAGTCAAATTAAAATGTCTTTCCAAGATGAGCCGAAATGCTGAAGACATCAGGGATACTCGGAATCATTATTTCCATTAGACTTATGTTTAAAAAAAAAACATTTGGAAACATTGCAATAACTAAAATGACGCATTTATTGATATTGATACTAGTTATTGATAGTTATTGATACCACGAGAAGATTTTGGGCTGCTGGAACAAATGATAATTGATGTAGCATACCATACCTTTAGCAAACTAGTGAGTCCTGTACCTTTGACTAAACAAGATGAATTGAGTGTTGCAGAAGCTATAAAATATCACTGACTTTACAAGTTTGGGAAGCCTAAATCTATATTGTCAGATCGAGGCCGAGTATTTGAAGGAGCTACTTTAAGGAAACTAACAGAAAAATTTGGAATTAAACAAAAATTTACTTCTCCGTATCAACATCAAGCAAATGGATTAGCAGAGCGAGTCATTTGAACTGTACGAGATATGTTGGTTACATCTTTGAAGAGTAAGAAAGAAAAAATAGCATTGGAGAAGATGATTCCAATAATAGAGTTTTCAATAAACGCAACATATCAGAGCTCAAATAAACGTTCACCGTTTGAAATTGTGTTTGGGAGGAGAGTTATTTTATATGGATTACCACCATAAGGCAATACTGATCTCGAGAGAATAATTTTGGAAACAAAATTTGAATCAGGAAAGGCGGCAGACAAACTTCATAACTTAGAAGCAAGCAGAAGAGGCCAACCAGATTTTCAAATCGGTGAAAAAGTTTTAGTAAAGAAAGAACCTCACAACATGAAGAAAAATGGAAACAGATATGATGGTCCTTTTCAAATTCTTGAATTTTTAAGTTCACATCAAGTGTTGATTGACCTTCCAGGAAAACGAAAACCAAGAAGAATTGAATGGTTGAAGCGCATCCTAAATTCTAATGGAGAGGGAAGTTAGATAAAACGTTGTTTTAATAATTATTTGATTATGTAATTGCGTGTCACAGTTTTTAATTATTTAATAAATTTTATTGCAGATGACTGATTTTATAAATAAATATAACGATAGATCAATTTATAATTTAAATTCCGAAACAGTGCTCAAACAAATTGTGATTTCACTAAGCTTTTCGATTTCACACGAAAATACAACCGTTAGTTCAAAACGATTACGACATAAAGAATTAAAATGACAATTTTCTACTAAAATGAATTTCATTTACTTTTTTGTAATTATTTCATAGAAAAGTAGTTGAACTAAGACACATCGCAAAATATATAATTATCACACGTGCGAAATGCGATATTCGAACTGTGAAATTTTAATATTAATTGAAGCTCGTATCTCATCGATTTATTTGACATTGTTCTACACGTTAATACGTCCAAACTTATCTACTGCAAGGTATCCTAAAAGTAGGTTACTTAACTTTCCGTTTTATATACGATGCAAACATTTGGCGCATCTTTTATTTGACGAGATGAAATTCCACACATTTTATGACACATCGTTTCAATTAATTATTAGAATGAAAATATAAATTGAATAAACAGAATACAAAAAATGGATTTCGTAAACCTGTTTCAAGAAGAAGCGATTATCCAATCACGAGGACGCCGGATTATTCAAATACAAATTTCTTTGTGTGTTGAGAGATATTAAAACAACTCCGATAAAATTCGATGTTTTGTACACATTCAAGTCAAAAAAAGTCAAACTACAAAATAATGAAGCATCAAATATGAAAACAAATTAGAAACGAACAAAATAAAAATAAATAATATATAGAATTGAAAATGTTAACATAGAAACGAAAAGATAAGATGAACATTAAAATCAATAAAAAATATGAAATGCAAGATATTATTTTTTGTTTTATATTACATTATATTATACTTCAAGCTGCCCCTGTGAAAACCAGAGATTTTCTTTTTTAAATGAAATGATATTTGTCGCAAAAAATTGATAAATTAATATCGATACTGAAATTATTTTGGGTAAAATTAAAAACCGATGAATTACATTCAAAATTGAATGTAACTAAAGTTTCAGCTAGAAACGATATATAATTTAAAATAAAAAAATTGAATTTCAGATTGCTATTGTACTCTCTCAACAACTGTTTGATGCGTTCGAGGATTTACACATGAGAGGCCAAAAATTTTACGGGCGCTCTTCCGCAACCTAAAATATAACAAACACAGATGGCATAATAGACAAACATGAACATATTCGAATAATGTAAATCAAACAAGCGCTAGCAGTTAGAGCACAGTCAGACAAGCATCAATAAAAATATTCCAACTCACTTGGAAAGGCCAAATAGTTAATCTAAATTGAGATCGATAAAAATCCACGACAAGATCTATTAAAAATCTACAAGAATTCTAAAGTAAAAGAAACATCATATTTTTAAAAAAGTAATTAAGTCACTTACCCAGAGTTAGAATATATTCAATATGTTCCGCAATTGCGTAACAAGAATTAGCGATTACACACAGAAATGTTGTGTAATTGAAATTGATCCCACCCATTGGCGGATCAGATCTTATCGTGTAATTACATCATACTTTATTATATATATCTTGTATTTTGCATTGAAATATAGTTTTATTTAACCGATGTCTTTTAGTTCTTTTATTTCCAGAATAAATCAAAAAGCGATGTGCCGATTATTAATTCGATTAATAACCTCCTAGACTGCAACAGTAACTCCCACATTATACATTACAACTAGCAGTCAAATCATACAGGTGGTGCTGCAGTTGAAATTCATGAGTTGCCTATTACAGACCACTTCGTGCAATACCCGAGAACACTGCGTATTCTATATAAACTCAATATGAATACTTAGTCAAAGTTCAAAACACAAGCCAACAATTCATTATGTTGTGGTCAGATATACATTAATAACGCTTCATAAAAGAAAAGAAACAACGACAGTATAAAATACATATATTTGAAACTTATGACATTGCCGTGACTGAGTTGAACCCAGATTAGTGTCACCTACGCCATTTCCGATCTCCTTGCAATCCAAAAGAACATCATTAGTACCTCGTAGAAGCTAAAACATCACATAAATGAGTAAAATATACAAAGTCGCGTCAAAACTCACCCGATGAATAAAATTGAACAGCCCGTCCTCTCCAGATAGCTCCTTGTGAGAAGAATCCATAAGCGCGATCCGTTTTGAAAAGTGATTCCCCTGAGCAAACATATTTACCCTGAAAAATCGAGAAAAATGAATTAAAATAATAAAAGTTAATTAATGAACTGACAATTTGTTGACGATTTCATGAATAATCATGAATCATACCGTTAGCAGGTTTTCTGTGACAGAATGTTGGCAAACCCCGATTGGCCCAGATGTAGAGTCATTACAAACATCATTGATAGCAACCTGTAAGAATTTTAGAAAATCGTCTGCAACGAATCAGTAGCGGCCAGCAGGACACACCCGACAAAAATCAGTGATAACTCTGTTATAAATATCACAATCATTTCAGTTACTTTCAGAACATTTTGCACACAACAATTTAGAAGAACAATTTTAGAGACAAAATTTGGACAGAGCAATCTTGAACGAACCTTGCAAGCGAGATTGACGATCAGAACCGAAATTCACGAACAGAATCCTCGCCACCAAATTGAACGATATTACCGAAGGACATCTATCCATTTGAATAATTTGCAAAACTTTGAGTGGCCAGCGATATTTATTCCTCCGAAGCCAGTTTTCATTGCAGTCATGAAGTTATTTTACAATGTAAATTTTCGACGTTTCTATAATTTGAATATATGTATTTCATAACCATTTTTGTTTTTTCGTATATCTTAATACATATAATTTCTTAGTTTTTTTAGCGTTAAAGAGTAGACAACTTCCCCATCGTCGTCCCCGTCGTTGCCCCGTTCGAACACGCAAATGAATTATATAAAGAACATAATAATTTGTTGGGTATGAGAAAACCGATCGAGATCATGATAAGAGAGAGAGCGAAGTTGAGTGAATCCCTGAGAGGTTCGAGAAATCGAGTGAGAGCGGAGAAATTTCATATGTTACAATTGTTAGGGCGAGTAATAATAAGTTATCTGACTGAATATCAATCGAATTAAGAACAATAAATTTCAGTTATGAGTGTACTTGACTGCTTAGAATAATGGTGAATAATAAACCGATATCTTAGTTTATAAATATACTTATTGATTAATGATTTGGTTAATAAATATAATTTTATGTAAATGTTGACAATTTTGTATATATAATAAATAAAATAAATGATAATAATTTATGATAAGCGATGAATCGAATTCTTAAATAATAATTGTTGTAGGTAATGAATAAACAAAGTGAATGATAAATTGATAGATAGTAAATTAATAAACTACAATTTTTTAGAGCTGTTGTCGATTATAACAGGAACCTGAATTTAAAGGTGCTATACTGAAATACAATGCTGCCTAATAACAGAATGACAATGCCGCAAGTTTTACCAGCATAATCGAGACACGCAACAGGCAGAGTGACATATTTATAAATAACAATTATGATAATGTTTCTCTTTCAAAATTACGTTAGAAAATCACCAGAACAGAGTATGACAATTTAGACAAGCATCGCGTGTGGAACTTATTTCATCGATCAATTGCACCGATCAAACTATTCGTCCACATGCGACTAAGCGATCCTGCCAGTCCGGTAATCAATATGACGAGCGATGATTTCCGTAATATGAAACCGAACACCCTGAACCGACGGTTAGAAACCACAATTCCACTATCAGTCAGTCCGTCCTGTTATAATATTTGCCTTCAACAGACCAATATAATCAGAATACTGATCGAGTTTACGGACGGCGGACTTCAAATTGTCGCACAAAGTTTTCCATTTCGACAAACCGATCATATTCTACCCGTTCTTGGCTCGGCAACCGCTTCAACAGGGTACACCAATTTGACTCTCTCAGTTCCCGTCTCGACAATCGCAACCGGATCGATGAACCACGTGCAGACCGCTGTTCCACACGACACTGATTCAAGTGACATTCGGGAGATAATTTTTTATTATATTAATTTTTATTTAATTAATTTGATTAATTTTTATTTATACTATAATTATTAATTAGTGATATATAAATCATATAGCGACCACAGGGGGTAAAATAATTATTTATGATCCCTTATCGACAAAAAATAATGTTCTCAAGTGGTAAGCGGACGACATGAACGATAATTTCGCTCATAATATCCACCAATGCGATCAAATTGATCAATCTATCGTTCAAAACACATCCAAGAAATTAAACAAGTAAATTTTTATGACTATAAGGGACTTCGTAGATCTCTCTCATAAGATTTTCACAGTCAATATCATGTCCCCGGTCGCTGATCTCATTGCCACCTTAGAGACCGTGACATGATCCCCATTAAACTTATTACATGGGTTTAAGCCTCTTCGTCAACACCTCACGTGGAGATAGTATGATATTATTTATAATACTGACCCCAGTTGCCAATTTACCATTCTGGGGGGTAGTGATGAACTGACCGACTTTAAAATCGAACCGGCTACTGAAACTAGTGCCCTTAAGATCGCACCGCCGATCTTCTTCACCGATCATACCGGATCCCATAATGCTTGGCTGGAGCTCATGGATTTCAGGTTCAAGGCGATGCATCTCAAGTCAGAGATCAGTCTGTTCCAGAACCTGCTCAGTGCAATCCCAAGAGAGCTGGTCCAGATGCTTGCACCACATCTCGCAACCATAATCCAACACACGGAGCCGTATGATCAACTTCGGTGGCATATCATGATGGCTCACTATAAAAACTCAGTGATTTTGAAGAAATTCTTCATTCAATCGCTCCCCCAGATTCACAAGGCTATTCTCGCAGCCACCAGCACCACCAATCTGCAAGAACTGGCAGAAATCGCAGACGAATTGCTGAAACAGTGCTCTCCAGATCCGACACTTGTTTCAACATGTCCTCATCTTCCACCGGATCCAGAAATCCGGGCTCGGTGACACAACAGAACAGACAAATCGAGGCACTGACAGCTCAGATAGCTCAGATGGCCACCATCATGTCTGATCTAGCATCCATTGTCGCATTGTTGAAGTCGGGATCGGACAACTGACACCACGAGTGATCCAACCGTCTACATGACCAGCGAAGGAACCCGACAAAGCAACAAACTCCTCTCTGCTATTATCATCGCATATTGGGCACCACGGCCAAGAAATGTCAACCCGGCTGCGAGTGAAAAGGCGACCGCTCGATACTTGACATGACTGACACATGCATTTGGCACGACAATTATACCGATCAGGCCAGATCATGCGCTCCCGGTTGCAAACATGCACCGCCAAAAAAACTAGTTTCGCCTTCTATCCAAGTAGCAGACGACAGGGACGAGGACAGCTGCTGTGGTTTATTTACTTATGATGCCCACATAAATAACAGCACCATTTCACTGGCATCTTTCTAGGTATATACTGGATCTGCGCTATCCGTCTTACCACGCCGTTTCCAACCGCACAGCACTCGACATGCTCAGATACTCACAGCTGCGAATGGATCTACGGTTCAAACGTTTGGTAAGCTTCAACTATCATTTTCATAGAAACAACTCAACCGAACCTTCAATTGGACATTTTTTGTGGCCGAAGTCACACAACCCATTCTAGGTGCCGATTTCTTCGACCATTTTAACATTATTGTCGACTGCAAGAATCGAAAACTAATCATCAACGACCTTATCACCGACAGCCAACCCGTAACACCGACTTTTTCTGGCATCCACGCAATCCATTCCAATTACATTGAGAAAATCGAAGGCAGGTCTCCAATTTTCTTGGCCGATCCAAAAAGGGCTGGACACCGCCAAAGAAAACTTGTAGAAAGTAGGGGGAAAAT
>MQRK01232271.1:0-11700 GCA_001938485.1 Girardia tigrina | reverse complement strand
GGTTGTAGTGTCTTATTAGTAGAGATTCACAAAATTGTCGTTCGTAATGTGAATCAAAACCCTTTTGTAGAACAGAAAACTCATCTTTTAAAATGGATGAGGTTCTATCCTTACAACATCACCAATGATATTGCGCTTATAGCAAATAACAATCATGACTTACAAAGTATGATTAATAAAGCAGTTTTTGCCACAGAAAAATCAGGCATGGTATACCGTCCTGATAAATGTGCATATTTACAATTCCCTGAGAGAAAGAAAAATACTGAAGTTTATATAAAAGAGACACCAATAAAGAAATTAAAACCGAAAGAATTCTATATGTATTTAGGTGTTCCAATAGGAATTAACTATGATCAAACACCATATGACACTCTTAAAAAACTAGTCTCTGACACAAATAAAATTCTCGACTCAGATTTACATAATTAGCAAAAGTTAAAGGCATTTAAATTTATTTTATATCCAAGACTTATTTATTCATTTCGGACCAGAGAAATTAAAACAACGTTTTTATCTGTTAAAATCAGTAAAAACAATAATCAATCTAATGTTAGCAGTAAACTGCGATCTGCTTTACGTCGAATTTTTATTAGTCGATCAAATGGTGCTTAACGACTCACTTTAGTGAGGATTTATACTTGGTGAACACGAAATGTTTGCCTCTTGTGATATATGCTTTTTGTCACATATTTCTTAATGAAATATTCACTTTATAAATTGTTTTAATACATTGTTTGTTCTATTAGGTGACACTTTATTTTTTCAAAAACGTAAATTTTGTCATACTTTTTTCAGATAATTCTCAACATAACTAAGAAGCTATTTCGGAATATTTTCTTTAATTAGTTTAAGCTAAGACAAAGTGCTACAGAGACGACTCGAAAAATAACTGTGCAACATTGGTTCCAGAAATTTTGTTCCAGAGATTTTTTATCTTGAAAATTGACCACAAACTAGCCCATCTGCAGTAATCCAGAATGACGAAATGAGAGCTCTCGTCGAAGCCGACTCATTAAAAAATGTAAGATGGTTTAATGTAAGGCTTAATGTTAGTTTCGACGCATTTAGAGAAGCTTTTTAATCAAATTCGAAGGTGAAAAAGCATGACAAATGGGCCCCTCATGATTTCAACATTTTACTAAACATTATTCATTTAAAAATCATGCATTTTTTTAATTTTTACAGAACATTCATTTAAATACTGAGTATTGTTCAATTTTTACTAAAATAAAACTTAAAATACTGAACAAGTGCAATTTATTTTACCTAGCAAATTTTTTTATTGATAAAATGCCATTCATTTTACTGAGTGTTGGGTTCTTGATCAATATTAGAATTCATAACACCAAAAATTTATTACTAACACATTTAACAATTATTCAAACAATTTTTGTTGTAATAAAAATTGTTGTTTTTAATAAAAATTTTTGTAGAGAAACTTTCTATCGTTTTCTTAATGACCAGATTCTTACATAAAAATATGAAATAAATATAAATAACTGATAAGTTATATTAAAATTGAACATTTTTAATTCTATTTATTTGAAAATTTACATCCTTATTTTTAAATTAAAAACCAACAAAATTTTGTAGTCATATTTTTTACTAAATTCATCATAATGATATTTTATTATTTTAAATTTGGTTAATGTTATTTCTCTTTTTTATGAAACATTTCTAATTAATAAAGATTTTAATGTTTTATTTTTTTGAATATTTACAAATCAATCTATTAATTAGTGGCCAAAAGATTTGACATCCCTGTTTTATGCCACTGAGTCGGTATCTTCCCACGTATTTCAAGCCCATACATACAGCGCATGACACTGTAAACTAACAATGATTATGACCACATATTTAATAAATCAAAAGAATCTTTCCTTCTTACAATACGCAAGACTTGTGAAATAAAAGATTGGACACAATAATCCTTATTATCACAATAAATAAAATATTATTGACTAAATTAAATATGAGATAAAGTTTGGTTAAATTACTTCAAGAAACGGAATTAATTGGGTGCACATTTCCAGACTTGCACCATATGTTCCCATTTCAGGAATTTATAAATATATTAACATATTATAAAGTTTAAAATGAGTTTATGAATTGAAAAACATTGACAGTATTAATAATAATAATCAGATAGTGTTGAGAGTAATGAGTGAATAGCAGAGCCGCCTTCAGTAAGAGCGATAATGAGCACTGAAGTGGCATCAAATGGAATTTGTAAGAGTTGAGAGTGAATAGGGCTGGGTATGATAAAACTGTTCTAACAAGTGTACTACTGATGCCAGCGGAATAATTAAACAATATTATTAATATGGATAACAGTTTGCAACAGATTCTCTTTAGCGAACTCTCTTTCGATGTGATCCATCCCCATCACACTGCGTTCCGAATAAACAGAAATCAATTGTTTTTACAGTTCTCTATGGCTTCTCTATCTGTTTTTATAATTATTTTATCAGATTTCCTTAATTTCTCCGACTGGTACTCGTTCTTATATTTTAAATTTACTCACTGTTCAGTTATTAATAGAAAATATTCAATTTAAATTAAAATTTTTGAAGATTTTTAAGAAAGTGCAAATGTTTATCAAATAAACAACTTTAAGATAATAAATTTTAAAATATACAGAATCTCTCCCACTTATTAAATTAAGAAAACAGTTTTTTATGTTTAAAATTTAAATCGCTATTACAATATTTTTTGAATTCGGCACCATGAAAAGAACCCCCAGTCCAAATGTTTATTAACCCATTGTACTCATTTGCTAAGCTATAGTGGAATTAATTCTGAGTTCCATTCATGAAGAAATTATAATTGCGAGAAATGTATAGAGTCAAATATTAGATACAAATGTATTTCTGTGTTTCAACTCGCAGTTGTAAAATACTCATTCAATGCATAAACTTAATCAATTTTGTAATCAAAAAGTAAATATTATCTCACATAATTGGCAGAAATTGTCTCTATTAAGAACACCAATTTTACTTTTCGTATTTTTATTTACACAACAATTTGGATTGTCATCAAGACAATCTTTGTAAAAGCTTTCGTACGAGTACATGCTAAACTAAATTGATTAATAAATTAATTCTTATTATTTTTTTTGAAAATGGAGAAATAAATAATTTATTAAAATATTTACTCAAAATTTATTGGATAAAAATTAAAATGATTATTATTTATTTAAAAAATATTAATTTGATTTATTTATTAAAAATTGTAAAAATTAATTAACTTATTTAAAATTTTAAAATTATTTGAAATTAAAAATAAAATCAAACATTACATATTTAGATAATTAGAATTCAAATATTAATCATCCATCTGGGTAGGAGAGACAATTCCAAATCAACATACAACATTCAAACACAAAACATCAAACATTTAAAATATTCCTCACAGAGACTGTGAGGAATATTTTAAATTTGGTTTGTTGAAATTGGTATGTTGAGTTTAGTATTTGGAAATGTGTTTCTCCCACACAGATGGAAAATTGATATTTTGGATGTTCATGATGAATAATTATTCGAGTATAATTTGTATTTTAAAGTACAGCATAAGATATTCAAAAAAAATTTAAAAATATTAAATCGTTTCAAATTTTAATATTAAAAATTTAAATAAAGTAAATAACTTTTAACTAAGTTTTAAATTAAATAAATGTTCTTTCTTTACATAAAATCATTTTTTAAATAAAATTAATATGTAGATAAAATTATTACTAAAATTACAAATTTGAACTTTAAAAATAAAATCTAAATTAATGAAAAATTTGTTCGAATAATTGTGTATTAAAAAACATTAAATAAAATTTATCAATTTAGAACGATGTCGAATTACGAAAGCTTTGCTGAGAGTTGTCCAAAAGACAATTCTAATTGTATTGAAAATAAAAGTTCGAAAACCCATGTTGGTGTTTTTAATAGTCTCTAAATATAGTCAATAAGGTTAGTAAAATAACTAAGTATTAAAAATTGTTAAAAGTTAAATAAATAAACCAATTTAATTCTTTCGTTGAAGATCAAAAAAGGATCCCCATAATTTTAAAAATAAATATTATTTTAGAATAAATTGTAATTGATTTGAAATTAAAATGTTTTAGAATAAAACGTTTTTATAGTTTAAAATTTAACATTATTTAGAATAAATGCGATTAAATTAAAATCAAATTAAATATTACTTTTAAGTTTCAGTTTTTAAAAAAAAATAATCAAAATTTTAAATTTTGCAAATCGATTATTAAAAGAAAGTTGAAATTAGTTTTAATAAAAAAATTTTAATTGTGTCAATCAAGACTGATAATATAGACGTAACTAACAAGGAAAGTTATAAATCGACAGATTTTCAAACATATTACAGGGTTTTTCATTCTGACAATTTTGACAATTTTTCATTGGTTTTGACAATTTTCCAAATGGTTTTGACAATTTTCCAAATGGTTTTGACAATTTTTCAATTGGCTTTGACAATTTTAAAATAATTTTAAAACATTTAAAAAATTTTTATTTTGACTTTTTAATCAAATATAAAAGATTTTTAACTTTTGTTAGTCAAATTATATTGATAATATTTTTAAAGGAAATCAAATTTTATTATTCTACTGAATAATATGAATGTTTCAAAGGTAGGACTAAGAATCTTGGTCTCAAAGAACAAAACTAATAAAAAATTTTCATGATTGGATTTCCCCATGAGTAAATATTTGGAAACAAACAGAGGAATTTTATCCATTTCGCAATGTATTAAACTGTTAATTGATTATTGATCCATCAAACGTATGTTCAAGATTTTTTTCAATTATTATCGAATAATCGAGGCTGCTACATGGTGATGCAGTAAAAGCAAAACAATTACAATGATATAATATTTATAAATCTGCAATTCACAGCAAAGACCTTGTTCCTTATTAAAGTGTATAATCGGAGAAATGGAAGGGGGTAGAATTAGGTAAAGGCCACAAACAATGTGAACTCGTGTTCTGTATTCACTGGTCTTTTATCAGCGTACAGTTCATAGAGGGCAAAGATATGTTAATAATAAAACGTGTTGTAAGCATAGATATTGTCATTTACGAAAGACTAGCATTAAGTTCTGTTTTTGATAGAGATCGGTGAAACATATCGGTGCTGGGCCCATTTGCACGACGCTCCCGGACACGGACGCACATACGGTCGATTGTCACACGAGTTCTCATGCTCTCCTTTACTGGTGTGCTGCAACGTATCCGGACACCCATTCGACGAATATTTGCGCGGAAACAACACACTGATCGCAAACTTCTCCATCGCCAAATTCCTGATATCATTCAGTCTACCGCGACACTACGGAAAATTCGACAACTTGACCCGACACTGGGAACACACGATACGCCCACTCTGGTACTGGACAATCGGCGGCAGCGCGTAATCGAAACACACAAGACGCTCGAATTAACTCGACAAATCGACCAGGTTTTGTTTGGGCGACGTTTTCCGGCAACTGTTGCGATGAGATTCGTTGAGATTATTGATCTTGAACGATCTAGGAAATGAAAGTCGTTCAGCTTCATCGAAGGACGCGGATAAATCGAAATCCACTTTCTTCAAATTGTTACTAATTAGATGCGCTTTTAAATCACTTATATAAGGTTGCCTCATAAGTTTTATCGCACACATATATCTATGTTAACTGCAGATATCCTTGCATCACATAAATAATTCTTATATATTTACAATCCCTAATGAATGTGAATTAGATAATATTATTAATAAAAAAAAATTTTAAAAAAACAACCACGTTTTTCAAGCATTACCAATGCACTAAAAAGAGGAAAATAATTTTTTTTCTAGACATGTGCGAAATTTTATACCTAACCAAAAACGTGGGGCATAGAAATGATCGATTGTTACTAAAAAGCAGTAAAGAGGAAATAGCAGTTACTAATAGCAGTAATTCAGAAATCCGCTCCACGTTTTTTGAAAGTTTGAAAAATATAAAGCAACCAAAAGTTAATGAATCTATGGGCTTCTCAAAAACATTTTGAAAATTTTATTGAATGATGTCTCAAAAGATTGCAGAAAACGGCTGCGTTATGACGAATTTAAACAACATTTGTTTTTCATAAATTCAGAATTCGACCAGATCAATAAATCGATCCTGAAGTCGTTTATCAATGTATGACAGCCGATCTTGATGGTTACATCCAAATTTCAATGATAACCAATTCAGATCTCAAAGAGGTGCCGAACGTACAAGTGGACTTCATTACAAATTTTTGAATAATCTTGTTTTGTTTCGAATTTTTGCACAGTTATGAATTTTCGAGGAAAGCGGCATGACAAATTAAAAAAAGATTTTAAATCATATTCAAAAAGAGACGTTTTTTTTGTGCTATAAAGGGAAAATTTATTTTTTATTCAATTTTGGTATAGAAATTCTAATTCGATTATTAAAAAAATACTAATTAAATAATTTTTAAAAAAATGAATTAAATAAAAAATGGTATTTTTTGCCTAATAAAAAATTTATTACATGGATTATGAATTGTTTGAATGAGTCAATGGAATGATATTTGATGATGACACAAGGTTCAAAAAGAGTTGTATTTTAATTGAAAAGATTATTTTGAAGATGTGCATGAGTTTTTTTTGTGGAAAAAATGAATGAATCGATCGATTTAATTAATGTGTAAAAAAAATTTGTTTTTATTTAAAAAATAAATCGATGTGATGATAAAATGTTAGAGAATTTTTGGGAAAATATATTTTGATGTAAAATTTCAGTGTTTCGAAAAATTTAAATAAAAGTTTTTTCGTTTTATTTTGAAATGGCGAATGTTTGCATCATGCGCACTCCCTCATCGATCGAATCGATAAATAAAATAACCGGTAGCGATCAGAAAAAGTCCACATTTTCAATCCGACAGAACAGATAAAATTGCCGATAGAACTCATGTCGAATGAGCAATTTTACAAATTAAGAAACAACACAATCAGTGGTGATCTTCCATGTATTCTTTTCGAAAATCAAGATTATACAATTTAATCAAATCCTCGAGCCCTTGATGATTCCAGAGACCGAAAAGTTGCTGCAGATTTACAAATGAGTGCCTATTATGAAACTTGTGCCACGTATGAATTAAATGTTGAAAAGGTTTTCCAAAGACCTATATCTCTTGATAAGGTACTAATTTTTCATTCCCCTCTACCCGAAAACCCCCCACTCGCATCATGGTGTTGCAGCCACGCTCTGTCACCAAGTTCTTTTGTTCTTTGGCATAGTCAGTCAAAAACTATTGTACATAAAGTTACTTTCTTGGATTCTCATGGAATTTCAATCGTTTTGTTTTAAATAACATTGCGACATAGTTATAGAATTATTGAGTATAATTTCCTAAAGGAAAATGTTTTAATTAAAGTTTTATTGAAAAATACAGATTGAGAAACAAATTT
Source organism: Girardia tigrina (assembly GCA_001938485.1). Lineage (NCBI taxonomy): Eukaryota > Metazoa > Platyhelminthes > Tricladida > Dugesiidae > Girardia > Girardia tigrina. Next base: position 4,255 of record MQRK01232271.1, on the reverse strand, counting down.
AAAATTAAACAAGGACGATATACAAAACATTTAAAAATAAATTTATGAAGTTTACTGCTGTGTCACTCAAAACAAAATTTTGAAAAATGATGTTAATAATTTAACATAAATCTTTCAACAAAAATATCTACCTTACGACAATTATTATTATACCAAAAAGGCATAAACATTAGAATCTGACAACAGATGCTCTTATTCTTTCAATACCAAGAACAGTAGAACAACAAAACATGACGAAGACAACCGTATTTGTTTTGAGAAAAATGAGTTCAATGTTTCTAACTAAATGAGCCGCGACGGATCTGTCACATACTGTTTTTACAATAAAACCAAATAAATACTTATTATATGTATATAATTTGTAAAAATATATTTAAATATATTTGAAAATTAAAAAAAAGTATTAATAAAATTTATGATTAATACTAGATAGTATTCTGTTGGTTTATTTCACAAGTAAACTTGACCAAATAAAAATAACAACGTCATAACTATTTATTTAACAATTAAACGGCCATTTGCCACTTGTCCAGGACCCCTGAGCAACACCATGTGGTACCCTACTTATCAACCCCTACAATGATGCTTTGAAAAAGCAGGATATATTTTTAGTTAATACGGAATACTAGTTGAATCTATCTTTCTTTGTAGAAAGTCCACTACCAGAGCCAATTTTAATCACCATTCGTTAAAATTGGTAATTATGTTTGTTTGTAAAATGATCTGTAGCATTTTCTGTTTGGAGAATGTTGGATGAAATGTGATGCTGACAATTTTTCAATAGGTTTTATGTGATGCGGAATTATTTTCGATGCTTCATGTAAACTTGTTGCTGGTGGCAATTAACACTGAATTTTTTGCTGCAAATATTACACATGTTACAATGTTGTCATATATGACTACGGTATTAAATTATGTTCGTTGGGAGCAAGATACTATACTGAATATAAACACGCATTAGTCAGTGTTCTCTATTAATTATTTTAATTATATTTAATTATAATAGCATTAATACATTTACGATTTATTTTAAATAAGTATAATACATAATAAATTCAAAGGCCACATCTTCAATTTTAATGTTAAACCAAGTCATTATTAATTCAGTTATAAAAATATCATTTGAAAAGAATGTAGCATTAAACACAATATGCGCGGTGTAAGTGATTTCCCGCCACGGTCACCTGATTTCACGCCATATGACAAAGGATGCTGAATGTTATTGAATAGTATTGTATAGTATCTATTTGTTATGTAAAATGTTAATTTCGCACTTAATTACAATAGCTGGAATAAACGGTAATAACTTATTGATCATGTTCTGAAACGAATACTGAAAGGTGTATAACATTGTCTCTCTAATGATTACTTATCCATAATTTTCGGAATTTGCATTTCATGTATATTCGTGGAAGAGCGAAGGTTCAAGATTTTTACAGCATAAATTGTATCTATGTCCTGTGATAACAGATAAAATCCATTCAATCTCACATAATAATAATGGTGTTTCATGAAACCTGGGCTTCATAATCGCATTGCTTAGTTCTAGAATGCAACGTATAAATTACCTTTAGATCTACTGTAATGTGTCATTAGAATAACATTTAGATTTTCATGGAGATTAGATTAAATATTTCAAGACATGTAAAAGATATCAAAAGAAACAAAACTAGGTATTAGATTTTCGCTTTGTGGCGAAGATCTAGTGGCTGCGAAAGTATTAAAGATTAGTTAAAATGAATGAAAACTCTCATTAACCAAAAATATTCTATGACTTTATTATCTGAAATGCAACTTAAGCGATGTCATAATAGAAAACAAGGCGATATTTGAGTAAATTTGTCTTAGTCAATGCCAGCTTGATCTCTAACATTCGTTCTGAAAATATTTATTTTACCAAATCTGACAAAATTAAATCTAGAATAATACAATTTTGTTATTGTAAGAAGTTTATCATTTTCTTAGAGCAAATTGCTATAGTATGAGAAGACGAAAACCGAATTCAGAATAGAAAAGAAAAAGTGTTTGATAAATTTCATTGATAAACTTCTGTGGAGTGAAATATTAATTTGTAGTGCCACATAATCCAGTACCAGCATCATTTGTCTTAGGAACAACCGAGACTCAGTCCTAAAATATTTCTGGAACTTAAAGAAAATTCTATTTTTCTGCTCAATGGTTCCGGAAAACACGTACATTTATGGCATTAATTTTTACTATATTTCCTAACTTTTTGACGTCCAATAGTCTACTTTTATACATTTCTGAAAACATCTTCAAGACGGAGGTTCCTTAAAGTTTAAAGAAAAAGAATTTAATTTTTTTAATGATAACGTTGAATAAATTTATTTTTGCAAAATCTTTGCAAAAAAAATCTTATTCCATATTCTAATTCTTGTAATAGTTCCATTTTACGCTTCTTAATAATCACTAAAATGATAAATACTTCTCAAAGAACGCTTCATTTAATTTCTTTGAATCAAATATAATACCACAAATTTGTTTCATAGTAAAAAGAATCATTTAATTAAAGTCATATTTTATGGGTCAAATTGTAAAGATAAAAATTTTCTGAAACGAATTTTTCAGGATCTCAAAAATTACGCTTTACAAACTCAGATAAGTTAGGTTCGGACATATATGACGAATCCGTGTTTGAATTGAACTCAAGATTAATGGAGCGGAGATTAGTTTGATTTGACCGAATCTTTTGCCATTAAGTAAATTAAATAAATAATTTGGCTTTGATTAATTTACAGTTATCAAATCCATTCCAATCGATTCCAATGTACAAATATATAATCAATATTTATATCGATTTATTGATGTTCTCGGATTGTCGGATAAATTCTAGATATTTCGTTCGAATTATTTCAACCACATACGTTTTTTGAGCGCAGTTCTTTCTTGGTCTGTTTTTTTAATTAACCAATTGAGAGATTAGCTTTGTTGTTCTTTTATGTGTATATTCTATTTAAATTCTGTGATGTGTGTGAATGTGTATATGATGGTAATTGGTGTATGTTTGTTGTATAATCTATGTGTAAATTATTGATTGGTAAATGTGGTGTTTTTATGTGTAGTGTTTGAGTTTTTGCCAGTTTTAATTGCAAAACTAGTAAATCAAAAAATTACATTTTTTATATTCCATTCTTTATGCAGACAGAACTTGTCAACAAAGTTTTTAAAATTTAAAAAATTTAAATTAAAAAAACAATAAAAATTAATATAAACTACTTATAATTTATAAATACATCTTTTTCAATTAATAATGCTCAGGAACTCCTAATTTTTTTGTTTTTTTCCCATTTTAGGACCTTAAAAAGTTTTTTCGATTAAATTTTAATATTATAATTTATTGTTATCGAGAATGAGTAAGTGTGCAAAGTTTTAAGAAAATTAATTGAATAAAAATAGGTTTCTAAATTTCAAGAATACATATAATTATATATATATATATATATATAAATAAAAAGAATGGAAATGCGAAATTGTGTAAAAAAGGTAATAACACAAATAAATTGGCAGTCTTTTGTTTTGATATCGTCATTTCTTTTGTAATATCTTTGAAATTAACATCAAAGATAATATTTTGTCGATTTCATTAAACGAAATTATTGATTTAAATACTCTAAAAGATACTGATTAACCAGATAGTTCTAAAAGATGGTGGAACGCTGTTCTCTATTATATTGTTCATTCTGCTAGAGATTGATCTTTTTAAAAACGATAAAAAATGTGGCAGTTATTTACTAAGATATGCTTTCTTCTATAAAATTTGTCAAAAAATAGATACATAAATATTGTTAAAACCATAGCCTCAAATGGTACAGGCTATCTATCTTGTGATGTAAAAACAGTTGCTGAGAAATATTCGATTTTCGATAATAATTCATCGATAGTTTAAAGGACAAATAAAACCGATAATGATCAATCCATGATAAATAACAATCATAATCAATCATAAATAACAACCATAATCTAACAAGGGTAGCGAGAAAGGATATTTTTGATGATCGATCTTTTGCCCATATAATTTGTTATTTTTGTAAAAATAGAGATTTGAAAGAGTTGGCAAATCTCTATTTTTACCAATAAATAAAAGAATACTTATCAAAGTCGTAAACGTATTAATAAAAAAAAACAATCAGTTAACAAAAATAAAAAAATAAAAATAACCTCATTTAATAAGAATTTATTAACATTAATAAATACATCCAACTAATAATAAGATTATTATCACTCGATTATTTCT